>MU225326.1:2263958-2305124 GCA_018584345.1 Thuja plicata | reverse complement strand
ACAAGTAAGTATGGAACTGCATTATGACAAGTTACATTATACATCGGTTCCATCATATATAGTTCATATTGTAATATTAGCATGAATAAAGATGCAATATATTGTTATTTTCTAAACTATTGAAAAGCAACCATCGATTATTGGGCACAATTTGCATCGGTGAACACACACATAAAAGTTAGCACTTCTTACCAAAATATATCGGTCATTACACAAGCTAAGTGTAAACTGATGGATATTGATGAATGATGAATCAACAAAAGTTGTCTTCGTAAACCTCACCGACAACCATCAGTGAAGTCTCCAAAATTGCTAGCAACCCTGACGCTTTGCACAGACACCAAATATGTTATAAATGTCTCTACTAACAAAATCAGTCTTCATAAACCAATGAGTTGGTAAGCATTAATGACAACTTAGGGTACAAAGAGGTTATAAAAGCCCGACGGGTAAACTCATTTTTGCACCCACAATTTTTGAGCAGAGAAGAGTAGACTAGACTGATTTAAGAGTAGATTGGAAATTGACCCAGACACGAAGCATTCACATTCATAGGCAATCACAGAGAATCCGTAAGTAAATACACTCACCAACCACATTGTTTTATTTGAAAAAAGCCCTAAATTGCAAACAAGATGGCATCGACTTCTAGAGTAGAGAAAATTAAGGAGGATAAGAAGAAAACCTTCAATCTCATCAGCAAAGGAACATGTGATGAACATAAATACAAGTTACATCCTGAAATAGCTTCACAACCTGACAATTCTGGAGCATTCTCCTGAATCCCACCTAGGGTTTTACTGGTAGAGGACATAAGGTCCTATATTCACTACAAGATCTCAGAGATAGGAGATCTAGACCTAGATAATGCCTATAGGGCACTATGTGATGATGCTAGAAAGCTCAAAGAAGAGCACAAACACTTGGAAGTAAAGGGACTCACAAATGCACTGCATTTTCCCAAGGTTTTCAAAATGGAATGGATAAAGATTATTCTTAGCAGAGTCCACAACAAGACTCTATGGCTAAACAAGCCAAAGGAAAAAAAAAAAAAGATGTTATACATGCGGTTACTAGTTATCCTACAACTAATAAACCATAGGCTCACAAGCACCCATCTCTGGTAGAAGTGGAAAAACTAACAGGTGCTAAATTAGATAAAAGAGCACTAAAGGTGAACACCATTACTGAGATAGAGCTGAAGTTTGGAGCATGTTTCTTTGGATATAATATCTTCCAAGAAATCTAAATGAACAACATATCTAGTACTGCTATGAGCACAACATACAAGATTATCAAACAGGGGAAGAAAATGGATCTAGCAGAGATCCTATTACATCAATTTGAGGAGAACATGTGCACAATAAGGTCTTCAAGAACAAACACATGTAAGTTTGGTTCCCTTATAATGTGTATATTATTTTATTTTGAAGAATACTTTCCTTCCATTGGAAAAGTTACATGGGACATAAGCAGACCCATAACCATTCAAATAGGTGAATTCATAGAATCACTAGGAACATATTTTGATAATGTTATGCATGAGTATTTCAAAACCATAAAGGAAATGTTGCAAGCAAGAACTAGGATTCCTGAGAATCTGATAGAGGAACACCGTGAAGAAATATGTTTCATGGTAGATACTGACTTCACATACATACAAGAAGTAGTACCAAGGAAATCATGGCTTTCAAAATTGGATTATGAAATCAAAGCAGGAGTAGCCAATGAGTGCATCAAGGAACTATTAAATGAACCAGTAGACAACAAGCAACTAAGATTTGGTATCTATGAAGAGGCCAAACAAAAGATTAAGACAAATCTTGTTGTCAAGAAGGTTGTAAAACAGTCAAAAGGAATGGTGAAGAATCTGAAAAAGAACTTAAATATATCTTCTGAAGGAGAAGAAGAAGGAGAAGGTGAAGAGGAACAATAGGGTAAGGAGGAACTCACCAAGGACTAGCTTCCCATCGGTAATAAAGAAGAGCCAAATGAATCAGAGGAAGAGAAGTCTGATTCACCACCTCCTCCTCCACCTAAGAAATCTAGAACAAGGAGTCAAACAACAAAAGATGCAACTCCTTCTCCCATGGTGAAAGGAAAGGTATATACGAGGAAACCTGACAGACAAAAGGCAAAACAACCAGCTAGGGCACCTACCAAAAGAAGGAAATTTGTTCAGACAAATGAGGACTTAGAGGATTCAGTAATGGATGAACCTGACACTATGAAACAAGCAAAGGAAATAGAAAAGGTTACATCACCCACTAAAGGCATTGATGAAATATGTAAGTATATTTCTGAAGCTGCATCTATTGGAAATCCTAAGATTAGGAAATGATTAAGATGGGATACTGTAGAATAGAATAAGATTGAAGATGCACTTATTGCTAAGATGTGCAGACACTATTATGTCCCACTACAATTCACTACATGTGATGTTCCACAAGAACTATTGGATAAGATATCTTCTAGATTCACTTTTGCACTCCATGAGGAGAAAAGGATAAGAGAAAGAGTATTGGTTTCTCTTATCCCTCTTGAATGAACGAGAGAAGAAATCAATGAAATCATCGACAAATATGCAAAAAGATTCTCACCCAAATTGAGAGCTTATAAATTTCTTAAAGAGAAACTTATAGAGCTAGAACAAGAAACACATAATGTATGGAGTGAAATACTCAATCCTGATGAGGAGAGTAGTCATGAGAAGGAAACAATCACTAAAATAGATAACTCAATAGTTGAGTTAGACAGTGAAGAGGTACAAATAACAGGCCAAAAATAGACTGACATTATAGATGAAGACTGGCCAAAGGATAGTGAAAATGATCAAGTACTAGCAAGCCCCATCCACATTAGCTTAGAGGATGAAGAAGTTACCAAAGAAGAATTGTCAATAAAAGGTAACTTAAATGTTGATATAAATGATGAATCATGGCTAGACAACATTGTCAATACCACTACAGGACAAGACCCTATAGTAGAAGTTCAAAAAGATGAAGACATCAATGTTGCGAAGGGTAATACTGACGAACAAGACACAACTATTGACACTACAATAGTCAATACACCGACAAACATGAATATATTAATAGATGCTATTGATATTCAGTCTAGTAAGGATAAATCATCTAAGAAAGATGATGATATACCCAAGGATATGGGTACCGATGAAAACAAAGTTGCATCCAACACTCCCAAGGATACAAATACAGAAATGAAGGATGCAACCGATGATCAACAAGATGTATCAAAAGATTAAAACAAAGATGTAGATAACAAAATTGATGATACATTGAGAAAGGTTGAAGAACAAGATAACAGTGAAGGAGTCAAGACAAATGAAGGTATAAAACTTAAAGAAGATTCATCTGTTGATACACCCAAGGCACATGAGGAGACATCTTCACCAAACCGACCAGTGGACTCAAAATAAATATAAAAGGAAGCCTCATCTTATAGACCCTCACCCACCAAATCAACCCAATCTCATGCTTTACAGATGGTGGTACATCAATCTGCCACCTAGCCAAAGAAGAAGAAAAGGAAAATAGTAAAGAAAGACATCTTGGTTGTTACAATGGACGAAATCATAGAAGTTCCAAACTGGGCTATTACCACTTTGGACAGTGATAAACTTCAAGAGTTTGGAGTGCTATGTCAAAGAAAAGCCATACAAAAGAAAATGATACAAGAACACAGGGAAACAATGGCACTTGACAAGGAAAGAGACATTCTCCAACAACTTGTTCCTAAAGTAAAACTTGAAGCAAATGCTACAGTTAAGGAACAAATTGTTGTTCTTACCGATGCAATCTTAGAGCAGGATATCGATGTAGAAATGGCTATGGAAGAACAAGTAGAAAAGATGTACCAATACAAGTTAATTGATAAAATCAGCCAAGAAGTGGCATTGAACAAGGTAAAGCTCTCTAAACTCACTGAACAATTAGAGCCATTTATTGCTGAAGCAATCACCTTAGTTCAAAAGATGTGCACACTTGAGAATTTTACAAAATAAAATAGTGACAAATTAGCAAAAATAAATTCTAATGTCACAGCAAGTGCACAAAGCCTAACCTCACATGCAAACAGTATAAAGGTGCATCATGAAAAGGTCATAGAGGCTAACAGGATAAGGAAATAAATATGGGATGTTGAAACTCATCTAAGAGGTGAGATTACAGAATTGTAGGCACACATTCTTCCTAATCTTACAATTCTACAACAACATATTTCTGATGCAAGAAATCTTATTGCAACCCCTGAGATGTCTGTAGTAGACAACATCTATGATATACATGTAAGGATCTCACTAGAGCACATGGCTCTAGAAATGCTAAAGGAAAAATGGGAAAAGATGATGGAGGAGATCAAATCCTCACATTCCCACCTTTTTTACAAGCTGTAAGTACCTTTGCCTTTAGAATCAAAAAAGGAGGAAAGGAAATGTATATTGTATGTACAAAAGGAATAGATATATATAAATATAAAGTACATAAGGATATGTATATATACTTACACTTATCAGCATATACAAAGGGGGAGTCATTCAAATGACTAAGGAAGGAGTATACACAAGTGTACATACTAGTACACTCAATATGTTGCACATATCATGTTTTTGATACTAATGTCAAAGGGGGAGATTGATGAAATTAATTTTGCCATTAGTACACTTAGTGAAAAACATTGAAAAAGATTACCGATAGACTACAGAGATCACCGATAGACTACAAGAATTATCAGTGGACTACAAGTATTACCGACGAACAACAAGCATACCCGACAGAACACAAAGGTCATGAAAAATGCTAAGTATGGAATTGACAAGAATTACCGGTGACTACAAGCATCACCAGCGACACAATTTTGAGAGCAAAATTGATGGAATAGAAAAGGCATACCCGATGACCAATTCAAGAAAGGAACACCGATGACCAAGAAAACTGACTGTTAGAACCGATAGTTAGGTAGATAACTCGCAAATTGTGGATCTGAGTTTTACACGTCAGGTAAAGCTATGTAATTCTATTTATAGAGTTTTAATTTGTTTTAAATCACAACTTGAGGGTCAAGCAAGCTTTATGTAAATGTTTTAGAGCATCCTAATGGATCTAAAACATATCTAAATAAAGATCAAGGTCAAGTTGTAAACCTTGGATCTAGAGTTAACTTGTGAAGCGTGAATCAAGAATTGAGCCAAAAACTAGTATAAATAGATTTTCAAATCAATTGTGAAATATGAATTCATTGTTTTTGATAGCCACAAAGAGCATCTAAGGAACAGAAGGCAGAATTCATGCAAAGTTCAAAAATAGATCACATAAGTTGTCAAGAACACATAGAGGCTACTGATGAGCAGATAAAGGTATTATTCAATCATGGAAGGATGATTACTTATATGTATAAAGCTTAATAGGATATGTTATTAGCAATTAAAGATTGCATACATCATCAGATCAAATACTTATGTAGTTGCATTCTAACAAGTGCATCACATCTAAAATCCTTTTGTAGAAGGTGGACTTAATTGTTGTTTACAAATCTCTTAACAGAGTGCACACTTAACAGTGTTGCTAAAGCTTAAAATGAAGTAGATCTTAATAGGTCTCCATTGTAATACTCCTAACAGGGCAGGTCATCAAAAGTGACCAATTGTAAGCCTTAATCGGCCCCTTCTTATCTGCAGATAGTGAAGTCTTGTGGGTAACAATCCCCACCGCAGTTTTTACTTCCTAACAAGAGTTTTCTATGATATCATATCCTGTGTTATGTGTTATCTATTTTCATGAATGTTTCTGTTATGGCTACATACTAAAGAACTTATGATATGATTGCATATACATAAAGAAAGATGAAGAGTTAGATAAGATAATTTACAAACTGATGATTAAGGGTTAATGAGCTAACCAATAAAATTTTTAGAGGTACTGATTCACCCCTCCCCTCTCAGTACATCATTCCAATATAATTCCAACAAGATATGCTTTTCATGCCTTTTTCTGGTCTTACATTTGGTCCCACTGGGTGTGCCACATAAATAACTAAATAAAGAAAGAAACCAAAAACATAGTTGCATAAGCCTTAGATTGCATTTTGCATAAGCTCCTTATATTTCAAAAATTGCATTTTTCAAAAATCCAAAAAAAATCTTGCATTTGCATACAATAGTCATGTCAATCTTCACTAGGTTCCAAGCATCCAAAAGGCAACAAGACACTTATCAACCCATGTTTCCATCACAAGGAAAATATCAATTACCTTTTTATCAAAGACAAGATATACCTTTGCAACAAAAAAATTTTGAGCCAAGGCAAATGGCATCAACACAACCAAACAATCAATTGCATCAAGGCCATGCAAACATGATTCAAAAGTTGCAAGAAAAATTGGACAAAGAAAAGATGATCTTGGAAGAGAGTGTAGAAAAGATGATAAAGAGTAGAAAGGAGATGGACAAACTCCTTGGATATCCAAGTGAATATTTTGGTGAAATTGACACACAATCTCTCATTGAGAAATCAAAGATACCAAAACTTATTTTACAACTCAATGAGACAAATGACAATTTTAACAAAGACCAACTCAATCATGTGCAAGAGCCAACATTTTTAAACCAAGTCCCAAATTATGGTCAATTAAATCAAATTTCCAATCAGTTTCCATGTACTCAAATTTCAAATCAATCATTCAACCAAATTCCTAAACAAATCCTTCAACTAGAGTTCAACTAGGGCCACCACCAAATTATGAACCAATGTTCCTTCCAATGCAACCAAGTGAAATTCAAAAAAATTCACAACCTCTTGTGCATAATCACATGAAAAATATAATCAATGCCAAGATAAAAAAATAATAACATTACATGAGGGACCTTTTGTGTCCTCCAATTCACCACCATGGTTTTATCAAACAAAGACAAGTTCGAGTGTGCCACCTGTTAAACATCGATCAAGCATAAGAAATGAAAAACCTATTGTTACACATGTTCAATAAAAAAAAAATTTCCAACATATAAATAATGATGAGGTATTACCAATAAGATCCATCAAGCAACGCAAGTTCAAATCTAAATTTTATCAGAATTTGTTTAAAAAATTGGATCCTACAAATGAAGAGGATGATACACATAATTTACCCATGTCTAGAAATGGCTCATCCCAAAACAATCACATGGATGACATACCTATTTCCCCTCAACATTTTAACCTTCAAGAAACATCCATGTTTCCCTCCACTCCTTCATCCCCACATTACTCCCAAGAGCAATCTCCTTCATCTCGATCAAATGACTCTTCCAATAATGCAACCTTCCAATGGCTATCCATGAAAGAAATCCAAACTATTCATATGCAGAGCCCAAGTTCCTTTGAACCAATTCCACTATGTCCTCAAATTTCAATCAAGCCTATTCATGAGAGTCTCATCCAAATTCCATCTCTCTCATGTCTGAACATTGACCCCTTTCAACAATCTCCCTTGCATGTCCAAATATATATCCCATATCAAGAGAATAATACGAAGCACGAAGAAACATGTCTAAAAACATATCAAGATCAAGATCCCTTCAATGACCAATTATATCATATTTTTGACCAAGATACCATTTCCCTTGAGCCTAATTATGATCCCACTAACCTTATCCCCCCTATCCAAAATGATCCTTTTCCACCCCAAGAGAAAAATGTCCTTCCAATTCTCACTGACCTTCCACTTCATAAGCAAGATCATTATATCCCTTCCATGTCTTCCCAAGATCCCTTTCCAAGTCAAGATCAAGGTGTCCCTTCACCTTCATGTCCTCAAAAAGATCCCATCATCCCTTTGGATCCCCCAAAATATCCCATTATTCCACCAGATCTTTGTCAAGATCTATCCATCCATTATTCTCCTTGTCCTAATCCTCCAAATCCCACCTGTAATCCAAGCACATCTATACAAGTTTTTCATGAACCCTTTACACTTCTGTAAGGTGTTAATTTGGATGGCCTCCTAAATAGGGTTTGTATAGTAGATATTCGTATATAAAAGAGACCTATGCCATAATTTAACCCTTTATATTTAATTTGCATTTGATAATGGATATAGACTTGGAAATGAAAGAAAAGGTTAATGGAGTAAAATACCTACCTCACATCATAGCAAATCAAAAAATGCCATTTTCTGAATCCTGTGTTGAGTTTCTGGAAAATCTGAGACCGAATCTGGAATGGAAATGCAGAGATGAATAAAAACTAGAAATATTTTTCTGTTCTGACATAGTCCAGATTTGAACACTCAAGTCAATGTCACCATTGACCTAGAATTTTTTATTCTGACCTAGGGCACAATTGACCTAAAAACTCTCTGACAAGAATTCTATTTTTAGATCCTAAAAGTTTGCTGAAAAGGGTATCCAGATCTATGCTATGTTCTATTGTTCCTCAACCTGTAACTCCCAAAAAAACACCTATAAATATCTAAAAAAAGGGTTTTGGGGTGGCTATATAGGGTTTTTCCTTAGTCAAACCCCCATTTTGGTGATCTCAACCTCCACGAATAGCCAAATATAGTAGAATGTATGTGTGTGTGTTGCTCTTGGAAAGAGCTTCAAATGTGTAATGTCAAGATCTAATCCTCTAGATTAAAACCCTAACATGAATTGAAAATGAGAAAGCAATGCATAGATTTGAATATGATAAATAAATCATACCAAGCCCCCAAGGAAAAAGTATTCCTACCAAACTCATAATCTGTAATTGCTACCCCATGATGATATCTTTTGAATTCTTGAAGGTTGAACACAGTGGATCCAAGAAGAAGGAAGGAAGGAAGAAGCCTCTCTTGCTCCAAAGAAGATACACAATGGCTTGTCTACAAAAATTCTTGTATGTCTTAATGCATCATCATATCTTGTCCTTCTATATCATCCTCTTTATTTCTTGCATCATCATCATGTTATAATCATAATTGTATCATATCATCTTACGATTCTTTTTCATGTCTAAATGAAGGCAAAAGAGAGTGTTTATTTAGAGATCTCAATATAGACCTCCTAGGACAATGTGAGGGACCTAAATTCAAATTTCACCTTGAATTATGGTCCAATTACAATCACCAACCAAGGAGGGGATTTATTAATCTGAATGTTGGGGAAAACACTTCTGCATCCAGACCTGAGGACCTATTTTAAGTTTTAGAACCCCGATAGGCTCTAGATTTGAAAGTGTAGACCACCACCTAACAGAGGTCAAGGTTGACCTCCACCTTGACCTAGGTCAATTTTGACCTCAATTTTGACCTAGCTCAGAATCAACCTCAACTGAGAACTGAGGATTCAGTCTAGTCTCCTTGGGAAATCTGCAGGATTCCCAGGTCAACCGGGGACCCAGGAAGGTGAGAAAACACACCAGTATGTTGGATAGAGACACAAAGGCCAAAGAAAAATTATGATGAAGATTTATGAGAGCCAATACATAGTTTTAACCCAAAAATGGAGTTATAGAAAAGGGATATTAAAGAGGACCCAAAGGACCCTAACCCTAATTTCACCTAGAAATATGGAATCAAGTGCATGTGCATCCTAAATGCAAATCTAATATGAAAATGTACTAAACAAGGGTGATAAACCTATAAAAATGGAATTTCTTCCATTTTAAGATGATACATTTAGGCCTTACTTTAACTTAGGTATGACACTATGTGAATATGCAAGCTAAAGTAAGAAAACATTGTAAAGTAAAAAGGATATAGCCAAGTCCTCAATGTGGAGATCCTACAAGAAACCGTTAGTATCCACAACCTAAAATGTAAAAGGTTAATGGAAATACATAGAGTACCTAAGCCTTACTAATATTGTTTTGAGAAGTGCATAGAGCCCCTTATGCCCCCCTATTTCGGCTTACTAATTTTGAAAGGTGAAATAGGGTGATAAATTTAGATCTATACACTGGATATGCAATTTATTTAAAAGTCCTTTCCTAAACTATTTAGGAAGATTTAAAATCTTCCTAAATTGATTTAAGAGGTTAGGTATCTAAGTCATGATTCCAATGCCACTGACGACACTAAAAATGGAGCTACCAAACTCAAGTTATGATGAAATGAGTGAATACCTATCTAAATGCATGTAAAGGGAAATTCAAATTTGACCAAAGTAAATTCAAATGAAACCCTAATAAAACCATAATTTGAAGCTATAAATAAGATTAAGAACACTTACCTTCTCATTCTTACCATTTTTAGAGCTTGGAATTAAGGAGAAATGCCAAAGAGAGAAGAACTTCAAGCGAGTCGCATGGAGGTCCTGAGAGAGTGCCTGGCCAGTGGACAACCACTGCTTGAGGTCGGTGCCTTGCTTTGATATTTTTAATTAAGAAATTCTTTTTTGTATAGGGAAGGTCGGCCTTGACCCAAAAAGGTCAACCCTGACCCAGAAAGGTTGACCTTGACCCAAAAAGGTCAACCTTGACCCAAAAAGGTTAACATTGACTATGTCAAGTGAGTATTATAGTTGTTTGATGATAGATTATTAATATGATGTTGTTTGTGCTGACAAGATCTTGTCCATCTCCAAGAGAACCCCTTTGGAGGGATTTTATTGACTATCAAAGAGAACTTGTCTGAGCTATAGTAGGAGGAGATATAGCTATTTAGAGATGTGGGATTGTACTGGGTAGTAGTCCTACCATAGATGAGGTTCCTTCAGCCCATGATATCATCCATGATAGAGAGGTGGGATGAGGACACTTGTTCCTTCCATCTTCCATCAGGAGAGATCACGATCACTTTTGAGGATTTATACAGGATCCTACAACTTCCAGTCTGAGGCAAGCCTGTTAGACTGAGAGTGCAGTGGGGTCCTCTTGAGGTGTTATCAAATGGGGAGTATTGTTTGGGACAAGTACCATAGATGAGGACCCAATCAGATCAGATCACTCTATCAGCCATACTAGCAGGTCTAACACCATTGGTATGGAGAGTGATTCTATGTATACTCTCTTTGGATGTAATACCCAACATAAAGGGTACAATTTTCTTAGCACCATTCACCCATCTCATACGCAGGATGGAGAGTGATAGGATTGTTTTCTCATGGGGCCGCATCATGTTAGCCCATCTTTATCATGAGTTGAGTCAATTAGTGAGATTTTAGTGGGATATTCTTACAGTGTGCACCTTGCTATAGGTTTGGATGTTTTATAATTACACATGTACTTGACCACATGTTGTTCTAGTGATGGTAGATGTGAGCACACTAAGAGCCTTTACATATGCAGATTTCTGGTAGTACGGAGATATCCTCTTTTGGAGGGTGCGCTTTGACTGTATGCCATGTATTGATGTGATATGGAGACCATACTATTAGATGATAGGATGGCCAGATACTTGATACTAGTTGAGATACTCCCAGCAGTGCAAGCTGCTAAAGGGTCCTACCAGTCATGCAGTGCTGCCATATTATTATGATAGAGCTATGAGACAATTTGGTTTGACACAGGGGGTCCATCAGATAGTACCTCAGTATGAATATTTGATGAGATGTTATCAGAGACCTGGCTCCATACGGCAACCCACAATAGAAAATATTATAGATAGCAAGACAAATGAGACTAAGGATACAGAGGTGGATCCTAATGTATCCTATTTAGGTGTGATTAGAGAGTATATCAGTTATTGGAGTCTACAGGGGAACCATCCCATCTTCCATGATGACTACCCTACAGGTAATCCAGGTCTTTTAGAGAGCATGGAATGAGGTGGTGACACACCAGAGGAGGAGTAGGAGGATCATAGAGATGAAGAGGATCCCATTCCCGAGGGAGATCCCATGGAGGAGGAGAGGGAAGAAGAGAGAGAAGAAGAGAGAGAAGATGAGGAAGAATATGAGGGAGAAGAGGATATGCCCCCAGGTGGTAGTACATATGTAGATGATAAGATGATCCATGCTATACCATTGAGATCATGATGACTTCCCTGAGCACATATAGAGACACCACCACCTAGACCTAGATGCAGCAAGCAAGGAGAGGGTAGTCACTCCATGCCCCCACCATCTACATCCTTTAATGATACTTAGGATGGAGATCTAGGAATGATTTATGTAATTGATTAAAATATTTTAAGTAAATTTTTTTCTAGAAGAAGTACTAAAAGATAGATATGTTTGAATTCTATAGCTAGCATAATGCAGTGGAGGAGATTTTTTGTCTAAGGTTCTGAAGGATGTCTGTTTATCCTACTAAATACCAGCTAGTGAGCGAGATTCCCTTATCAGACAAAGAGATCCTAGCTGAAATGTAGATATTTTTGCATGTGTCCATCAAGAGAGGAGGTTATGCAAAGAAAGAGAAGATAAATTGATGGCTAACCTACAGAGAGCTCAGGAGTGCAACTATGAGATGAGCATATCGAGGAGTCACACACGGACTACCGTACTAAGATCTTCAACCTCACACCATAGAGCAGAGAGCTGGGAGCCACCAACCCTTGGAGGATAGAGATAGAGATTCATAGCCATGGCATATGTGCCATATATGTACCAAACTCATGGATATTTATATCTAAAAAAATTTCTTGCCCAGTTAGTTCTATTATTGATTACTTGTTCTTTTCATCAATACACAAAAACTTAACCTAAAAAAAGAATGAATTGATGTATGAATGTATTCAAATCACATAACCTACAAAACATACACAACTATTCTATAGGGAATACATAAATACATGAAGAAAAATTGATGTATTAGGGATAATAACATTTGAGATGCATAATATTAATAGGTTCCTTTAGCGGAACACCATTAATATCAGCAATCTTATAAGCACCTGAAGTAAAATCCTCAATTACCACAAAAGGTCCAAGACAATTAGGGCTAAATTTCCCTTTTTCACCAGGAAAAGTATTCACATTCCTTTGATTTTCATATAAGACTAAATCACCTACCAAAAATGATCGTGCAATCACCTTATGATTATATTGTTTTTGAAGTGATTTACGACAAGCCTCAATATTCTCCAAAGCATTTATTCGTTGTTCATCCAACATTTCTAATTCTTGTAATCGTTGTTCCTGAAAAGTATCTTTATCAATTATCCCATGGAATGAAACACATAAAGAAGGTATTTCTAAGTCTAATGGAATAATAACATCAATACCATAAACAAGATTATAAGGAGAAGTACCTATGACAGTGCGGACACTAGTCCTATAAGCCCATAAAGCGTAAGTAAGTTGAGTATGCCAGTCTTTCACATGCTTATTGACTATTTTCCTTAAGATTTGTTCAATAACTTTGTTCAATGATTCAGCTTGACCATTAGATTGATAATAGTAGGGATTATAAAATCTATGTTGAATACAATATTTCTCCAAGAATTTTGTGAATTCCTTATTCTTGAAAGAAGTGCCATTATCTGAAACTATCATTGAAGGAATACCAAATCATGCTATAATATGATTAAGAATAAAATCACAAATAACATCCACAGTATTAGAATGGAGAGGAATAGCCTCTACCCACTTTGTAAAGTAATCTATATCTATGAGGATGTATACATGTCCTTGAAAAGAAGCTAGTGAAATTTTTCCAATAAGGTCAAAACCCCAAATGCTAAAAGGCCACAGAGAAACCTGATTACGAAGCTCACTAGCAGGAGCATGAATTAAATTACCATGTTTCTGACACTGAGGACACTTCTTAAAAAATGTAAAATAATCTTATTCCATTTTTTTCCAATAATATCCCATTCTAATAATTTTATTAACTAAAGATTTCCCACCAAAATGTCCTCCACAAGAACCAGAATGAGCTTGTGCTAAAGCTATCGGAACTTTGGTTGTACCAAGACATATTAATAGCAAATCATTATAAGAAGATTTGTAAAGGGTATCTCCCAAATCGATATAACATGCTGCAAGATTCCTAATACGGTTACGCATGTTCCTTGTTGTTGATTTAGGAAATGTATTGTCTTCCAAAATATGAAAGATATGCGAATACCATTCATCCACATGCAAGTTAAAACAATCAGCATTAACCTTATTAGAAATTGCAGGGTGTTTAAGAGTGTGTATAGTAAATTGAAAGTCATCAGCATTATTCTTGAGACACACCAAGGAAGTTGTGCTTGCCATGGCGTTTGTGTGTCGATTATATTTTCTAGGTAAAGTTTGAATCGTATAAGAAGAAAATTGTGAAAGAATATCAAGAGCCAATTCTTTATATTGTGACATTTTATCATTCTTAGTATGATAACCCCCTTTTATTTTTTTAACAATCAATTAAAAATCGCCGTATATTTCCAAGTTTTTAATATGAAGGGATGAAGTTGCTTGTAAGCCAGCTATAAGAGTTTCATATTCTGCAATATTGTTAGTACAAGGAAAGGTCAATTTATATGACATAGGGATTGGTTTCTTTGTAGGAGGGACCAAGATAATGCCTACACCAGAACCTGTCTTACATCTAGAACCATCAAAATATAATTCCCAAATATCTTCTTTCTTAATAGCTAAAATATTCTCATCAGGGAATTCTATTAAGGTGCTGCTCGTATTAGAATGAGGGACAAGGAGCTTCAGCTAGATGATCAGTTAAGGCTTGTCCTTTAATTGACTTTTGAAGAATGAAATTAAGATCAAATTTTGTAAGTAACATCACCCATTTAGCCAAATGACCAGAGAGATCAATTTTTGAGAAAAGGTGTTTGAGAGGATCAAATTTAACAATCACATTAACCTCAACATTCAATATATAATGCTTGAGTTTTTGACAAGCATAAACTAAAGCCAAGCATTGTCTTTCTAAATCCGTATCTTGTTTCATAATCAAGTAAAATCTGACTGATGTAGTAAATTGGTCTTTCCTTACCTTTGCTATAATGTTGAGCCAATAATGCACTCACATCATGGGAAGTGGTGGAAGTATATAGATAGAAGGGTTTATTAAATTAAGCAAGTTGAAAAATAGGAGGATTAGTGAGACACTCCTTAAATTTCTCAAAGGATTGTTTACATTCCTGGTTCCAAGAAAAAGTGGTATCTTTTCTAAGAAAGGAGGTGAAAGGAACAGTTCTATCGATTAAGTTAGAAACAAAGAAACGAATAGATTTTATTTTTCCTTGTAAACTACATAATTGAGAAATATTCTTAGGAGGAGGCATGTTAATAATAGCATCAATCTTTTCAATATCAACCTCTATGCCCCACTTAGAGATTATAAATCATAATAATTTACCAGAATTAACTCCAAAAGCACATTTCTTAGGATTTAATCTCATATTATAACTCCTAATTCTTTCAAATATTTGCCTTAAAATAAACACATGGTCCTCTCTTTGTATGGTTTTTTTCTAGGGTGTCATCTACATAATCTTCTAGAATCTTATGGATGTAATCATGAAAATTCAAGGTCATAGCACGTTGATAAGTTGCTCCCACATTTCTTAATCCAAAAGGCATAATGACCCAACAAAATTTTCCCCAAGGTGTGATTAATGTAGTCTTAAGTTGGTCTTCAATAGAAATAAATATTTGATTATAACCTGAAAACCCATCCATAAAAGATAACAAAGCATGACCCGCTATTGAATCCACAATCATATCAATATTGGATAGGGGAAAATCATCTTTTAAGGATGCTTTATTTAAATCTCAAAAATCAGTGCACATCCTTATCTTATTTTTTCCTTTAGAAACAACCACAATATTATAAATCCATTTGGAGTAATCAATAGAACAGATGAACCTAGAACATAATAACTTTTCAATTTTCGCTTTCACTAACAAGGTGATACCCAGATTCATCTTTCATATTTTTTGTTTCGTAGGTTTGACATTAGGTTTAAGAACAATATTGTGAGTAATCATCTTGGGATTTATACCTGGCTTTTCTGAACATGTCCAAGAAAATATATACTTATATTCAAGAAAGATGGAAACCAATTGATCATGTTCATCTTAGCTCAAACATTTCCCCACTTTGATTGTTTTTTAGAGTCATTCTCATCCATTTGAACTTCCATAGTCTCAGTTAATAATAAATTACTTTGCATGGGAGAGTCCATTGGTAAAGGAGAAATATATTGTTCATCATGTTCTCCAAAATAGGCCTCGTTATTCAGACAATAAGGCTTTCTCCTTTTATGATGAAATGTAGGTAGATCTTGATAAGCTCCTAAAAAATCATCTAGGTCTTCATCCTCAGGAAAAATATCCAAACTAGGTTTTTGATCCATGTCAAGGAGAAGCGGATTAACCAATTTTAAATGTCCACCCCAGATATGATTGATATTAAGAGGAAAAGTAGATGGTTGTTTATAAGGATTGAATCCTAGCCCATAAGTATAATCATAAACTTCATTTTCCAAGGGCACTTATATACCTTGTTCATATTTTCCACATCCTTTCCCATTGATTCCCGATTTCCTAAGTAAATGATAACCATAACCATATCTATTAGCCATATCAGATTGAGTTAAAGGAGTAGCATATGTCACAATGTCATAACAATCTAGTTTTATTATCGCAATTGTTTATTCAATGGAAGAAACAAAAAAGTTACTTTTTAATTCCCCGGAAAGTGGAGAAGGAATAAAGACTTGTTTTTCAAACCCATTTTTTTCCTTCATGAACTCTAGATCAAAAACTTTGTATTCTCCCATAAAAGAAGGATTAAAATCCAATTTTCCTAAATCATCTTCGGTTAAAGAAGTAGATAGAGCTTCAAATTGTTTAACTTCGGGAGGTTTCTTAGGTTCCTTACTTGGTTGTATGGGTTCATAAATCTTAGCATATTATGCATTCAAGAAAGGATTTGGCGCATCATCTGCATGTAATGTATACATCAGATTGTTATAAATGAACCTAACCTTATAATTTAGAGTAGAATGAATTGCATGCATAGTATGTAACCAAGGTCTTCCTAACAAAAGGTTATAATTGAGAGGTCCAGTCATGACATGAATAGGTGTGTGAAGAGGGATGGGACCAACCTTGATAGGTATTGTAATAATACTTAAATTTTTCTTTGCAATATTATCAAATCCATGAATAGGGATATTATCTGATTGAATGGTTGTAAGATTGTCTTTAATAGCCTTGAGCATATCCATGCTACAAACATTAAGCTTAGATCCATTTTCAATTAATTTTCTACGAATGATACTCTGATTAATAGAAATAGAAACCATAAGAGCATCATATTGATTTTGCACCTCAACAGAAGGTAAATCATCATCAGTGAACACAATAGGAGGTAAAGAAGGCATAGTATGCATGCACTCCAAAAATGAATTAATATTCTCTTGATTAGGAGGTGGAGCCAGAAGAGCAGATAAAGATTTTTGTAATGCCTCAAGATATGTAGGAGAATTTTGAAGCAATTCCCATAAAGATATCTTAGCTGGAGTAGCACATAATTTCTCAACTAAGTCATACTCCTTAAAGGAAGAAGGTAACCTAGGTGCTTGAGGAAGCATGGGTTGAGAAGGAGGTAAAGAGGATAAAACAATAGGTTGAGGATTATTCTGTGTGTGATAAGCATGTGAAATAGAATTCCATATTATCAAAGAAATCCAAAGGATATTTAGGTTTACCCTTAATATTTATTCAAGGAAATCCTTTTACCATCATCAAAGGTTTAGGGAATAACATTCTAGCTACCTCAATGTTGCAAATAGTGGAACATGAAGGTAACCATGCACACATCCTATGGTAAAGGTCAATTGGAGAAATTGTGGAGGAGGATGATATAGGAATAGAATCCATGGAGATCTCATTCAAACCATTTTTCATGCTCACTTCCATGTACCTCATTAAGGGATATATTCTCTTATACAATAAAATCTTCATCAAAGTATTCAAAACAAGAGTCATACATGTTGAACCCACAAGAAAATTACAAGCATGTAAATGTTTTTGTGTTTTTAAAGAAATTTAATATTTTTTTATGTATTTTTGGAATATAAATGCAAGAGCATAAAAGAAAACTTACTTATATATGCATGAAATATTTAATATGAAATATAAATCTAACACCAAAGTGAAAGAGTTGTCTATCGCGGGTTCACCAAAATGTAAGGTGTTAATTTGGATGGCCTCCTAAATAGGGTTTGCACAATAAATATTCGTATATAAAAGAGACCTATGCCATAATTTAACTATTTACATTTAATTTGTGTTTGATAATGAATATAGACTTGGAAATGAAAGAAAAGTTTAATGGAGTAAAATAACTACCTCACATCATAGCATATCAGAAAATGCCATTTTTTGAAGCCTATGTTGAGTTTCTAGAAAATATGAGACCGGATTTGGAATGGAATTGCAAAGATGAACAAAACCCAAAAGGCTTTTTTCCATTCTGACACACTTTCGATTTGTACCCTCAAGTCAATGTCACCATTGACCTAGAATTTCCAATTCCGACCTAGGGAAGAATCAACCTAAAAAGTCTTTGACAGGATTTATTTTTTTGGATCCTAAAAGTTTTCCGAAAAGGGTATCTGGATCTGCGCTCTATTCTACTGTTCTTGAACCTGTAACTCCTAAAAAAACACCTGCAAATATCTGAAAAAGGGTTTTGGGGTGGCTATATAGGGTTTTTCCTTATTCAAACCCCCATTTTGGTGATCTCCACCTCCACAAATAGCTAAATATAGTAGTATGTATGTGTGGTTCTTGCTCTTGGAAAGAGCTTTGAATGTGTAATGTCAAGATCTAATCCTCCAGATTAAAACCCTAACATGAATTGAAAATGAGAAAGCAATGCATAGATTTGAATATGATAAAGAAATAATACCAAGCCCCCAAGGCTAAATTATTTCTACAAAACTCACAATCCATAATTGCTACCCCATGATGATATCTTTTGAATTCTTGAAGGTTGAAAATGGTGTATCCAAGAAGAAGGAAGGAAGGAAGAAGTCTCTCTTGCTCCAAGGAAGATCCACAATGGCTTGTCCACAAAAATTATTGTATGTCTTAATGCATCATCATATCTTGTCCTTCTATATCATCCTCTTTCTTTCTTGCATCATCATCATCATGTCATAATTTTAATTGCATCATATCATCTTACAATTATTTTTCATGTCTAAATGAAGGCAAAAGAGATTATTTATATAGAGATCTCAATATAGACCTCCTAAGGCAATGCAAGGGACCCAAATTCAAATTTTACCTTGCATTATGGTCCAATTACAATCACCAACCAAGGAGGGGATGTATTAATCTGAATATTGGGGAAAACACTTTTGCATCTGGACCTGGGGACCTATTTTAAGTTTTAGAACCCCAATAGGCTCCAAATTTGAAAGTGGGGACCACCACTTGATAGAGGTCAAGGTCAACCTTTACCTTGACCTAGGTCAAGGATGACCTTGACCTTGACCTAGGTCAAGGTTGAACTCAATTTTGACCTAGGTCAGAATCAACCTCAACCCATAACTGAGGTTTTAGGCTGGTCTCCTTTGAAAATCTGCAGGATTCCCAAGTCAACTGGGACCCAGGAAGTTGAGAAAACACACTAGTATGTTGGATAGAGGGACAGAGGCTAGAGAGTAACTAATTAATATTTAGGAGAGCCAATACATAAGTTATACCCAAAATGGAGTTATAGAAAAGGGAGATTAAAGAGGACTCAAAGGACCCTAACCCTAATTTCACCTAGAAATGCATAATCAAGTGAATGTGCATCCTAAATACAAATCTAATATGAAAATGTACTAAAAAATGGTGCTAAACCTATCAAAATGGAAGTGCTTCCATTTTAAGATGATTCAACTTCAAATGAGTTCCCCTAGTTCTATTGAGTCTAGTCCACCTCACGGTCCTATAAGTCCTTCCATATCATTCACACCTCATAATAGTGGAATCACATCTTGTAGCAAGTATCCTACTGGTCAAAGAAAGCATTATCAATTCAAAGGGTTAGACCTCCATGCAAAAGCTATATTGAAACCCTTATGTGTCCAAGAAAATTCAAATGACCATGGTCTTAACAATAAATCTACATCTCAAGGCGTTGGTATCCCTTAAAAATCCAAATCCAGATGTATACCTCCCCCTTCAACCCTTACATCCATCTTAGGTCCATATATTCCTCCCTCCACTAGCTCACAATCCCCTTACCCTTTACTGCATGCAAGTCAGAAAAGGCATACACCCTGGAGAACCTTCCATCCATCCAAAATGCCTGCATACAGTTGCTATCCATCCATGAATTCTATTCCCTTTTAAATCAATTTGGATGCCAAGAATAAAATCTACAAGTCAAGCAATCCAAATGCTATCAAGGATCAACATGTCTAGTATAATCGACATGTAAAAAGGAATCAAGATATGATCCTAAAAGAAAAATAAATATCAAAAAGGCCAAAATGGCCCATTGAGAAAAACATAAATTCAAAAGCCATATGGGTTCCTAAAACTCATATGCAATCAATGCATTCTAAGGACCCACAAAATAATGAAAAATCAAAAAGCATGTGGATTCCCAAGAATCTCCTTGAAGCACAGAGTCCCAAAGAAAAGTCCAAATTGGCATCCAAAATTGCTATCCCTCCATCTAAATTTCTTCCATCATCCAAATCCATTTTAGTTCCTTGTGTCCCAAAACCAATATCCATTCCTCCATTAATCCTTCAAACTCCAAAATCTCTTTTTCCTCCATCACTCCATCACCCCTCAAGGTGTGTGACAATGTTGTTCTTGCACCCATATTCATCCACTCAAAATCAAGATTTCTTTCACTCCCTCCATCATCCAACACCTATTTTCCAACCTTTCATCCAACCTATCCAATCCTTTTCACAAATCTCATCCCATCCTTATCCAATCACCCACTTCATATCCCTTTATCATTACCCTACAAATGTCTTTGTGCAATATCTTTCAAAAGAACATTTCAAAGAGTAAGGCAATTGAGTCCTTCGTCCATGTCATTTCATACGTAATTTTTTTTCCAAAAAGTAAAAAAGTAAAAAAAAAAGGAAAATTGAAAAAGAAATGAAAAAGAAAAAAGTTGCCCTGATGAAAACGTAGCAAACAGGCATCTTGGTAACATAAAAAAATGAATCAAGAGAAATAAATTTCATCCAACAGTGAAAACCTAATAAACAGGTGCTTTGGACAAGTACCATGATGAAAACTGGCAAACAAGTGTTATGTGTAATCCTGTGAACTTCTTGAAGTCTATACTTGGGGGCAGATTTCATTGGCGTTATCCTCCATTATCCCCAGCATGTTCTCCATTATCCCCAACATGTCCTCCATTATCCTATGCCTATCGTATCCATTATCCTATCCCCTTTTCCCCAACTTTGATCTTGACACGGTTACAAATATTCCTTGAAGCATCACATGTCCTATCTGCTTTAGATTGTCTTGATCCCTTTGGTCTATATTTCCTATCCTATCACAACCTTTCATCCATATTCCATATCCCTTCTCATTATCCCTGATTGATCTTCAATATCCTATCCATATCCTATCATTTTCCTATTCATATCCTATCATTATCCTATCTAGGTCCTAACATTGTCCTATCCAACTCCCTATCTTGGTCTTGATGTAAAATAAGGACGTTCAATGCAAAACATGTTTTCAAAGAAAAACCTCTTGACATGTTCTCGTATTCTATCCATTGCACTATCTCATTACCTTATCATTGTCTTGTCCAGTCCCCAGCTTGGTGAAAAAACATGTTATCCCATTTCTTGGATAGTCCTTGGCACCTACCAGATCCAATGCAATGACCCTTGGCCTTCCTCCATCTACCAGTCCATTTCCCCTTTGACAATGTCTCTGCCTTGCTACACACTAGGGAAATTCAAATCTTACAACTTGTAAATATCTTAATGTCTTGAAAAAATCTCTAAAAATCAAATACGATCCTGAAAAAATCTCTTAAAAAAATCAAATATGATCCTGTAAAAACATCTCTAAAAAAAATCAAATATGATCTTGAAAAAACATCTCTAAAAATCAAATAATGTCCTGAAAAAATTTGCTAAAAGTCAAATATGATGTTGAAAAAATCATAAAAATCATAAAAAGTCCTGAAAAAAGATCATCACAAAAAATTCAAATATCTCAAAAATCCTAAAAATTGCAAAATCTTCTTCAAAAATCTGCAATAAATTTGTACATACTTGTCTTCTTTTGCGTATCGATCATCATGTTTGCAGATATCAATGGCAGATTCACCAATTCTGTGCTTAATGAAATCATGCTCTCACAAATGTGATCTGAATCATTGTGACTCAACATTCAATTTGGTTGGACCTGTTTGATCTTTTGATCTTCCTATCAATCAACCAATCAATCTATTTAATTTATCAATCAATTATCCAATCAGCCAATTTCCAAACTAAGCTATAAATCAAAGAACATTTAATGCAAGTAAAAAAAGATCACAATGGTTGTTGGCTCACATTATTTCAGTGATTTTTTTATCTTTTATTGATTTTTTTTTTTATCATGTTCCTATGCTACTCGATGATATTATCTGAGCTTATGAGAGTAGTCGAGATGGCTCATGACCATTATTTTCTTTATCTTTTGCCTGTTTGATGATCTCATGAAATTTTGGGGCATGTCTACTATAAGCTTAAGGATGGAGAAGATCATCCTCTATCTACATTTTTTTTGTTTGCGCAAAAGGATTACTTTCTCACTTTGGCTTTTGTGCCACGATACACTGCATCCGATTTGCAATATCAAAATAAGCTCTTATGACATAATTGCACTTATGAAAGCCAAAATCTTTCTATCTTACTAACATTTCTTTGTCTAATTTCTTCTTTCTTCTAACATTTCTTCAATCCATCATCTTTCTTTTTGAAAATTTTTCGTCATATCAACTTCTACCCAATTTTCCGAGGGGGAATCCTACCTCCATTCTATTGATCCACTGAGGCATGATCTTCTATTTTTCTTTGAGCCAATGCTCATAATCACATAGTCTCAAAGAGGGGCAAAATATAGACACCTAAAAATGGTTCATTGCCTATGCCCCCTTTTTAACATGTCTTCTATATTGTGTGTTTGATCTTTATCATTCACTAATATTGTGTCATTCTTCCATGTCATCAATTACAAACATTTATCTCATTTTGTCCAAATTGGTCATCTTCCTAAATCAGTCCAACCAACTCCTAATATTCCTAAATAAATCCAAGATCATTCCAAACTCATATCAATGTATTATCATTCTCTTTCACTCAATCCTCTGGCATTGTCAAAGTTCATCGATGCCATATTATCATTTAATTCCTCCAATAGCATTGTCAAAGTTCATTGATGCCATTATATCATTTCCAATCATTATCGCAAGAGTATTGTCAAAGCTCATTGATGCCTCGTGATTTCCTAAACTATTCCAGATTCATCAGAATTATCCTTTTCCTTATCAATATTATCAAAATCAAATGAATTGTACATTAATGTCTTCAATTTGGTCAATAATTCACTAATCTATCCTCTTGGGATGAATAACCTATAGTTTATTCCTATGTCCTAATTGAATAAATAAATTGACTTTGTTTATTCCCTTTATCCTAAGTCTTCACAATTAACTAATTTTTAATTAATTAATTTCCTAATTCCAATTTATGGGATTTTTGTAATTACATAAATACTAATTTAGATTTGTGAGGAATATTGATTTATTAATTGAATTAATATCCTCCTAATCTCACCTAATTGTCATATCCCTTAATTGTGCTTCATTTCCTATTAATTAGCTCCATGAGCTCTTCCACCTTTCCTTATTGATTTTTCCTCTAATTATGATTCCATCTTTCTTCTTCCATTTTCCCTCCATTATGCATTGATTTATGCATTCTAATTCACCTAATTTCCTCTCATTTTCTATAAATTGAGATGCATTCTTCTCTTTTAATTTTGAAGAACCACTATCTCCTAGTATTCTCATTATCAACTTGTGCTTTCAAAGTTCTTTGTACAATTGTGCTATTGTCAAAGAGAAACATAATCCACCTTTATGGATAATAAAGGAGGACATGGGAGCTTCATTTGAAGGGATTTTTAAGTGTTTTCATTATTTATGTTATACTCTCATTTAAAATGTTTTTCATGATAGATTAGATAGGTTTTCATGTCTGTAGGGTTGTGGTTACGTAAATATGCTTTTCATGCCTTTTTCTGATCTTACATCCAATGAACAGAATAAAGATGGAGAGAAAAATATAATAGGAGGAGAACAAAAAGACAAAGGTGAAGAAGAAAAACAAGGTGATACCACTCCTAAGGATACTGAAGGAGATGCTTCAAATAAGGCTAAGGTTGATGTGGAGATGTCTACTCCAAACCGATAGGGAGATATGGAGCAACAGGATATAGGTACACATACTCCAAAGCCATCACCAAGCTTATCAGACTAAGTAAAGGAACTTGCTATGGTACTGCATACAAGTCCCTCCACAACTCTATCTAAGAAGAAGAACAAAAAGAACAAGAATCCGGTTACACTGGAAGAGATTATTGAGATACCCGTCTGTGATCCGAAGACATTGGATCCAAAGGCACTAACAAAATATGCAGAACTATGTAGAAGAAAAGCTATCCAAGATAAGATTAAGAAGGAAATAAAGAACACATGGGTACTTAAAACAACAAGGGATATACTTCTACATATAGTACCTGATACAAACATTGATCAAAATGCATCTATCATTGATCAATTAGCCATTCTTACCAATGCAATCCAATCATAGAATGTGGATGCAGAAAAGGCAATTGAAGAACGAGTAGAGAAAAATTATCAATACAAATTGACCAAAAAAATCAGCCAAGAAGTGGCTGAGAAAAAGGTAAAGTTGTCTAAACAAGTAAATGAATTAGAACCAATAATTTTAGAAGCAATCACCTTAGTTCAAAAGTTAAGCACAATAGAGAAATTCACTAAGGAGAATAGTGAAAATATTGTAAAAATAGATGCAGATCTTACTTCTAGTGCTCAAGGTCTCTCAAAAAATGACAATGCAATAAACTTGCATTATGCAAAGATAATGGAAGCAAAGAAGTTGAGAATTCAGATTCAACAGGCAGAATCAAAGTTCAGGGATGAGGTAACCGAGCTACAAGCTCTACTGCTACCCAATCTTACACTACTACAGCAACATATGACAATGACAATGACAAGATAATTAGTTGCCACCCTAGAGACGTCTGTCACCGACAACATCTATGATATGCATGCAAGGATCACATTGGAGCACATGGCTCTAGAACACCTTCAAGAAAAATGGGAGAAGATGATGGAGGACATGAACAAATCTCATTCCCACATTTTTGACAAGTTGTAAGTAATTACACCTTTTCCCTTACTATCAAAAAAGGGGGAGAATGATATGAATAGGAATAAAAATGATGAGGAAAACAAGGTGATAGGGGGAGATGATAAGTGTATATACATATACTATACCGACATATACATAGGGGGAGTCATAATGACAAGGTGAACATTAATAAATATTTTAGTATTTGCACATATCATTTTTTGATGCTAATGTCAAAGGGGGAGATTGAAGATATATTTTTCCATTAGTATGAAAAGGAAAACTATTTTGAAACTGTCGGTAACACCAACACCAAAAGATAGGTTTGGTACAACCCGATAGACAAGTTCACAAGGGAACCTGACAACACAATTTACTATTGCAACCCAAAAATATTACAAGAGGAACCTGACAGAGTAACCTGACAGAGAAAACCTGACAATGGAACCCGACAAGTAGATTATAGTGCAACCCAACAGAACAAATACCAGAGGAACCTGATAGACTACAGAAAAACCCGAGCACCATTCTACCGAGAGATAGTTAGAATTCTAATAAATGTGGATCTAGCTTCCATGTTAGATAAAACACTTGTGTTTTTTATTTAACTTTTTTATTAGCTTTAAATTCATTTCTTGAGGGATAAGAAATGTAATTGTAATTGTTTTAATCAGTCTAATAGATTGAAAAGATGCAAACTAGGAGATCAAGGTCAAGTTGTAAACCTTCGATCATAGAGTTATCATTGTAATATGTGAAACTCAATTTAGATCAAACTCATTGTATAAATAGATATCTAATCAATCAAAACATGTGTGTGATGATGATTGTAGCCAAGAAGCACATCTATGGATCAGACTGAGATTTTTATGCAGAAGAATAGCAAAAGATGAAACAGGTTATCAAGAACCAGATTCAAGGCTACTGAGTAGAATAGAGGTATTGATCAATCATTATAGGTGATAAATATGCATGTAATTTTTATTGGATTTATAATCCAAAATTCTAGATTGCATATACTCAGGTCATCGAATATTTCTGACTACATTCTAACAATTTTAGCAAATAGAAGAAATCCTTGAGAAAGGTGGATTTAACAATCCTTTGTAAATCTCTTAATTGAGTGCACACTAAATAGTTTTTCTAAAGCTCTTAAAAAAGTAGACCTTAACCAGTCTCTGCATGATACTCCTAATAAGGTAGATCATCAAAAGTGATCAAAATTGTAAGCCTTAATCGGCCCCTTCCATTCTGCAGATAGTGAATCTTTGTGGGTTTCATCCGCACCACAATTTTTACCTTCTAACAGGGGCTTTCTACGTTACCAAATCATGTGTCATGTTTCAATACATTTATATGAATGTTTACATGATAATTCAGTTTATGATTTCATTTAACATACACAAAGATAGAATAGCATATATGGTTGGTAATACAATTGATTATTAAAAGGATTAAGGTTAAGTAATAAAAATTTTAAGGGTACTGATTCACCCCTCCCCTATCAGTACACACAATTCCATTATTTCCAACATCTTCGTTTATTTCTTTGCTTTCCATTAACCATGCAAATTTTCACAGTAGTACAGTTTGTCTCATCTCGAACCTCAATCAAAGGTAACAATGTTTTCTTTTTCACATTCACCCAAAGATTATATTGATATAATCTTCCATCATGCACAACATGTCTATCATATTTCCAAGGTCTACCCAACTGAATATGACAATAATTCATAGGCATAATATCACACAAAACTTCATCTTGAAGTAATTTCCAATCTTGAATTTCACAACACATTTCTCACTTACCAACGACTTATGCTTATCCTTGATCCATGAAACATGATAGGGTTTAGGGTATCTCAACCTTTGAAATTGAAAATTTTTAACCAACTCCTTTCATGCTTAATTCACTAAACAACCACTATCAACAATCACTTTGCAACATTTTTTTGCCATCTTGCATCTGGTCTTGAAAAGACTTCTCCTCAGAACAGATTCTTCATCCACTCAATTATTACGCAAAGCTATCCTTACCATCAGGTTTTCTCCAGCCTCAGATCTACTTGGGGAACCCTCAAGATCCTCTTGTACAACAACATTTCTATGAATTTTTCCATTTCCATTAGAGTGTCTACACTCAAAAGATCTATGCCCTTCTTTTCTACATTTGAAAAAATTACTACTAAAACCACCTCTACCTCTTCCTTTGTAGGAACTAGTACCTCCTCAGTAATAAATACCACCTTTCGACTCGGTCTTTCTTTCATCCTAAGTTTTCCACTCATATTTTCCCTTATCTCTTGCAGAATTAATAGATCTTCTACCTTCACCATAGGATCTACCTCTGCCTCTCTGGATTATACCACCTCAACCTCTATGTCTTTGATCATACTTCTTTGTCAAGATTTCCTCAACTTTCAAGGCATATTGATATTATTCCTCAACACTATCCAATTTCACAAAACTTATTTCATCTTGAATTCCCAATCCCAATCCATTCAGGTACCTTGCAAATTTCTCAACCTCATCATCTACATGTCCAGATCTAATTTCCAATCTATATAATTCCTCAGTGTATTCCTTTACAGTCATGTCCTTTTTTCTAAGGTTTTGCATCTTCCTCAACAAGCTAACTTGCTAATCATAAGGAAGGAACTTCTTCTTTACCTTGTTCACCATTTTCAACCAAGTTCTCATCTTCTCCATTCCTCTTCTTTGTTTATCAATTTTTAAATTCTCCCACTACAATGAGGCATGACATTTCAATCTAAAAACTACAATTTTCACCTTTTGATTATCAGGAGTGTTTTCAAACTCAAATAACTTCTCCATATCAAAGATCATATCCAATACAACATTAGTATCCAACTTTCTATGATAAGGAATAACTTCAACATTAGTCATTGAATTTTCCCTAGTCAATACTCTCAACAATATTTCCTCATCTTGATCTTCCTCAGGCTCTGGATTTGGTTCCACTGCTTCATCATCACTCACACCATCAATATGTTTTCCTCTCCTCTAGGCTGTCTCTAGAGCATCTAATCTAGTTTCAATTTGTCTCAACATGTCCATTATAGCATTATCAGCATTTCCTTTGCCTCAAACCATCTTGAATAGGTTCCGGAAAGGTCATAACCCTCTGAAAGTTATAGGTCAAATCCACAGATCTTCCACCCTACAACCAATCCAACTTAGGGTTCTACATGATCCAATATACCAAGGATGAACTTCACTCTGATACAACAGGAAGGTGGAGATGTAGGGTATTGAACCCCGTGCTTTGATGCCACCTAGCATGGGGAGAACAAGAACAACCAGGTTCAAAGGCACACCCAAATATCTAGCCACCCTATGGAGTAACACAACAGAAGAAAACAACATAGAGAAAATCACCAAGGAGGGAAGGAACAAAAAATATATTTTATTGATTCATCCAATTATAACATACATGCCCAGCTATGAGGATTTTTGGGTTACGACCAACAAAATCCAAACTATTCTATCTTCTACCTTCTCATATCATCTTCTATCTACTTTCTCTATCAGATGCTACCTAACCTACACATAGGCATCCCTATTTATACTTGCCAGGGAGGCTTACAGAAGACTCTAGACTATTACAAAGAAGGAAGGTAAACCACCAATGGTCTACACACATCCTAAGACAACATCCAAATATTAAATGCACAACCTAAAATTAAATACATAGGTAGGCTCCAACAAGAACCAATTGTAGAAAAAATTGGTCAAATAGAATTGAGCATCAGGTTCACTCAGAACAGGAAGGAATGCCCAACCAACACTGGACAAATCAACACATACAAGAACTTGGCCAACACTAGACAGCTTGACACATACTGCAACTCAATAAGAACTACAACTTGGAACTTATTGGAAGAATGAACGAAGATGAGAATGATAGTAAGGCAACCCAGGATGTTCCTACATTAGAAAAGGTTAGCCCCAAAAGATCCAACATAGGAAAAAACAATGACCCAGATTTAGGTCCACACATATCCCAATGAGAGACCCCAACATTAATTAAGCTACATAAATGAAATGCACATGTCGGCCACAAGATCCAACACCCAAAAACCAACTCGGTGAGAAAGACTACCAAGAAACAGAGACCAATCGGTGAAACCATCAAATAGTTAGGAAAAAATAGTGAGACCCATTTATGAAGCTAGCCAAAATAAGTAATCGAGCTTGATCGGTGGAATGAACTAAAAAACTTTCAACCGAGAAAATAAGAGCAGTTATCAAGCACTTTACCGAGCAATCTCCAACAAGCTACTAAACCCAAACAAACATATTTTTGATCGATACAAGATGCCAAGAACCCAGGATTCTCCTACATCAAAGACTTATTTGCTAACACTACAAATGCTACTCAAAATTGTGTTTTCCAAATGCCCAATGACCCCTTTTTATACTGTCCTCATTGCAAAACCAACAGTCAATATTTATTCTCAAGCAACAGATGAGATAAAAAAAAAATTAACAACCCATAATGAATTGGTTATTAGGTTTCCCTAAAAGAGTCACTTAATTACATAAATAATTATCTCTATCACACAAAAAAATGGCCAGGAAAGCAATTATTTATTAAATCCTAACAAATGGACAAACAACTATCCAAGCTACCAAAAATAACACTTATCAATTGCATTCCCCAATTAAATAGTTCAATTCTAAAAATCTTTCCATCATTTGAATCCATGAGGTGATGTCTTTTTGAGATGGTGTAACTAACAATTCAAACTCACAGTTAATTATTTGACATTTTACATGCATCTGTATATGATATGAAACCACAAATTCAACAAAAATGATCATCAATGGGATTTCATGGATGTCTATAATCTATTTTGAAGCTTCCAACTTTGACGTAGGCATTTTATTAAATAGTTTGATGCCTCGGCTATGTTTCCTCATTTTTTGTGTATGCCTATCCATCAATCCAAACACTTCTAAAATGGCATGAGAAAGGAAGATGCTATTAAGATTGTGAAGTTTGACTTTCACACCATCCAATTAAAGAATTTTTGGCAAGTATAAATTCTACACATACCGCCATCTTTTAGTTTCTTTGATGACATATCTTTGATGCATTTGGAAAACCATTGGGTGCATTACCTCTAATTTGATATTTTAAATGAATATTTTCAAAATCATTTCTAGCTATGAAAACCGACAAAAATATCCACTGATAGTCTTTGATGAATGCGCATAACTTGTTGCAAGGTTTCCACTTCTATTTTAAAACTTCAATCACCACTACATATTAGATGAGATCACTATTTGTTAATAATAATGAGGAGTCATACCCTGCTACAAGGGAATTATAATGATAGAGTTAAGCAAGAGGAAAATGGAAAATAGGAAGCTCAAACTTCTAGCCCGGGTTCCAGAACCAGATCAAGCACCAGAAAGAGGTCTGAGGTGAAAATTAAAGATATCACAAATCTATGGGACTTTATCTAGAACATGGAATATTAGATGGAAGAAATCCAGATAATGGAAGAATAGATGGATGCTGCTGAGAAGTGATAAGTATTGCTGGAATGTTTTGGTTGCTGGGAGGTTTTTGTCATTGTTGTTTTTATGGAAGTTTATCGTAGTCTGTCTTTTTTATTTGTAATGAACTTTGTAGTGTAATCTGGGGTTAAGGCCTTTTTTGGTTTTCTGTCTTTTGTGATAGATTGTTGTTGTGTTGGTATTTTATTCTTATATTTAATATCTTTGTTAAAGGGTTTTAGGGCCCCTTAAAAACTAGTTGTTACCTTAATCAAAAACATTTTCACTAATTTGGGATCTCTTAAAACCCTTTCAAAAAATCCATCATGTGCGTATCCTGTCAGTATACATGAGATGACATGTTTTTGTGGCATTCTAGTTCATGCACTCCACTTTCTATGAACATCTCTACCAGAGCATCTTTGACTTTGGCATTGTATTATATATTATATTGAAGGTGAGTGAAACTATATTCAACTGCTTCAAACAACATTTCATTGAGGCTTTAATCTATTGATGCATTCCTTACAATGTTTTTTGAACTCCATTTATGTCTCCCATTTATCATTGTTGTCTAAAAGGAGATCACAACAACATCATACAAAATTTGTGGCATACTGGCCGTATATGGGGATTTTCCCAAAAATTCACCTTCCTTGTTTTGTTCTTCCACTTTCCCATGCATGTATGTCCAGAAGAATAATTGCAGCTAACACAAAAAAAATTGATGCCAATGCGCTTTGATGGATGTCTAAGTGTTTCTCCAAAGCTCCCATATTTGGCTCATAGGAAAAGAGTAATTTGGTAGAGAACTTGATTGATCTCTTTCTAATCTTTTCAAGAGATTCATTCAAGCTGGGACCATAACCATTTCTTTTAATTCTAAATTTCTTTCATGAATGGTTGTGTCATATTGAAAACCTTTTTAATAACATGCAGTGCCAATAAAGAAGTTGGAAAACATTTTAAATATTTGGCTTTAAAGCCACCTTTTTCTTTCCCTTGAAGGTTGCTAAAGAGTTTCCAACAATTTATGATTGGGATTTATACTGGCTGATTTCATTTTTATGAATATAATAGTGGAAGTTAATCTTTATTTCCCAATTGATAATGTGCACCTTATTCTATAAAATCTTCAAATTTTTCTTGTAACCTTTATCTCAAACTATCTTCATGAGCAGTTATAACTGATTCTTGAAATGATTTTAGGTTATGAAGTTAGAATTGCTCAAATCTTGAGCATTCTTAAGTAATAGAGTTAGAAATTACTTTTTGAGCATTCACTACCTCTTTTACTTATGCTCACTTATTTTCTGAGCATTCACAACTTTCTTTTTGGCTATGTTCACTCACATTTTCAGCACTCATAGCCTTTACTTAGTTATGTATGCTCAAATTTTGAGAATTAATGTTTAAATCCAGTAATGAGTGCTCACTTTTTGAGAAATTGAAACCAATTTGGTTTTGATTGCTCAAATTTTGAGAAAGTTTTGCATTTTTAAGTTGTGAATGCTCATATTTTGAGAATTTAAAACCTTTAAATTTAGAAAATTTGACATTTTGAGCATTTTGAGCAATGAGTCATAAATTACGAGTCTTTTCACTATTTTTCACAAAAGTAGGTTCATTTTGAAGGTATGGACATGAGGAAAAATTAAATAATTGAAATTATTCTAATAAATAAATTTAATTATTTATTAAAAATTAAAATCTTGAGCCCATTAGATTTGGTGAAAACATTGGACACAAAATTTTTAAAAATTGGATGTACAAGAAGCAGGGTAATAATTGGCTCTAACTAGGGACACACACCATGAGGGATATAGAATGAACCCACAATCTTAGCAAGATCAATGCAATATCTAGAGGACCATAGAGTCACCATAAATGAAAGGAGACAACATAGGGATTAACTAAAGAACCACAAAGCAAACCAAAAATGGGACTAGCACAACAAAAACTTCTACTTGATATATTTACATGGTAGGTCAAACCTACCTCAAAATAGCTCTAGGTGGATTACAAAAACCCATTGATAGTAAGGGGAAAATAAATTACATGGTGTAACCACAAGTGACAACTCTCAAGTAGATTTGAAATCATTTTTAAGCTTTCTCTTTCAAATCTAGTCACGGTATGTCTAGTATGTGCAACTCCTCTAGGTGAGGCAAAATTTCCAATTAACCATTTCTCATGAAAATTATATGAATCTAGAATAAAATCAATTTATTTTTAATTTCATTGATGAATTCTTTTTGAATGAGTTGAAGTATTAGAACTTCAAGCTTCTTAACTCACCTTTGAAAAATTGGATATGCAACTTGGTGGCTTGAACATCCCCTTTCAATCATTGGATTAGTAATAAAGATATCATTAGAATAGGAAGAATTCTTATCCCATATCTCAGGTATACAAGAAAAAGTACCATGAGATAAACCCTCTTCCTAGATTTTTCTTGATTGTTCAACGTTGGTTCCTTGGTTTTTGCTTGATACCTGACACTTGTTTTTTTCAATTAGCATTGTTTCAATCAAACATTCCATAGAATGGTTTTGATTTTAAAATATTTTCTCACTAAGACCAACTTGCATAAATTCACTTTCCTCCTCTAATTTCTCTTGATTATTCATTTGATATTCATTATGATAAGAGGCCACAATTAAATTTTCCATTTTGGTACATGCATTCTCTAATGAGTCTATATAGTGGGAAGTATTTCTTAGAGATCAATACTTGTATGAAGAAGAGTGTTTTGAATAAGCATCAGAACTTAATTCTTCATCTCTATTATTTTAAATCTCTTGATCATAGGACATTTCTTTAGGTCCTGATTCTTCTGTCAGGTAAGATGTTACTTCTATGTCCTTGTATGTCCATTATGAATATTGAAACATGGTATGATCTTATTAAACTCTTCTAACTACCTTAGGAAATATTTTTTCTTAGGATGGATGTACCTCCACTAATAGTGGATCATAATTATGAACAAGGAATTAAGGAAGTGTTGTATTATAAAGATAACCACTTTCCAAAGTACGAAGGCATTGATCAAAAGTGGAGCCTGTATAGGATTCAACATTATTTTTCACCTCTTTAGACTTATGAACACTAACACTTCCCTTTTCCAATACTCCAAGATGGTTTTCAGTAGTATCACTTAAAAGTGAAAATTTTGTGCCTCCAATTGTATCATCTCTACAAACAATTTTTGTCTCATCCATGATATTAATATCATCATTCTTCACAAGAGGATTCTCAATGCGATGACTTATAAGTTGTAACATTTTTAATGGAAAATTTAATACTAAATCATAATTTAAAATTGTTATAAGCATTTTCTTCAACTTTCATAAGATCATTTTTCAAAGATGATACTTAATTTTTTTAACATAACTGACATAGGGATCTCATTACCTAGCAATGGTACAGTAGGAAGAATGGATGGTCTCATACCTTCAGTTTCACCAATATACATTCCTCCTATGGTGGTCAATAATGAATGTGTGGGATTGTTTTCTCCACAAAGGAAATCATTATCAGAAGCCTCAAGACACCAAGTGAGAATTAAAACTAAAGGGGATTCATTTTGATGCATAGTTTCTTCATCTTCAAGCTTGGGTTGCATGCTTTCCTGTGAAACATTTGATGTCTCTTCTTCAATCTTTTCATTATCAAATTTCTCAAATATTTCTTCTTTTTTATTGTGATTCTCATAATATTCTCCCGATATGTCAACATGAGTTTCTTCTTCTTTAGACACCATTTGTTGGTAATATTCCTGAGTTGTCATAAAAAACTCACCTTCTTTACTACATACAAGCTCTAGTGGATCTCTTTCAACATTTTGATTGTAAGATGTTTTATTACCAAGAGAATAAATCTCACACTCATATTTTTTCTTGATTTCTTGCAATGTTTAAAGTAAATATGGATGCATCTTTTCAGGAGCAAGTTCCATATTGCCATAGAATGTTTTCAAGAACTCAATTTTTTTTGGATCATCAAGAATTTGATTTCTTTGGGAACTAGGTATAAGAAATTAACTTATTTCCTCATCGTCATTATCCATCACTAATTTAGATGAATGAAACTTCTCAACCAAGTCTTCTTTATCTTTGCATGTGAAACCTCTTTCTGATAAAGCTTCTTGATCATGAGAAATAAACTCATAATCTTTTTCATCTTTTTCTTCGATCTTTCAAAGTCTAAAAAAATGAACGATGAATATTTCAGCTTCATGCCACCGTAAAAACTCTTCAATAGGCCAACTTGTATGGGTTCAATAGGAACTTGCATAAAGTGTACAAAATTCGTGGCTTATTGGTTGCATATGGGGCTTTTCCCATAAATTCACCTACCTTGTTCTATGATTCCACTTTCACATGCATGTATGTCCAGAAGGGTAATTGTAGCTAACACAGACAACTTGATGCCAATGTGCTTTGATGGATGTCTACATTTTTCTTGAAATCTTCCATCTTCGGCTCATAGGAAAAGAATAATTTGGTAGAGAACTTGATTGATTTCTTTTGAATCTTGTCAAGAGATTCATTCGAGCAGGGACTATAATCATTTCTTTTAATTCCAAATTGCTTTCATGAATGTCTAGATTTCATATTGAAAACCATTTTAATAGCATGCACTTCCAATAAATAAGTTGGAAAACATTTTAAAAATTTGGCTTTAAAGCCACCTTTTTCTTTCCCTTGAAGGTTGCTAAAGAGTTTCCAAAAATTTATGATTGGGATTTATAATATCTTATTGCATTTTTCTGAATATAATAGTGGAAGTTAATCTTTATTTCCCAATCGACACTATGCACCCTCTTCTAGAAAATCTTCAAATTTTTCTTGTGACCTTTATTTAAAACTATCTTCATACTTTATAACTGATTTTTGAAATGAGTTTCAGTTATGAAGTTAGAATTGCTCAAATCTTGAGCATTCTTAACTAATAGAGTTAGAAATCTCACTTTTTGAGCATTCACTAACTCTTTTACTTATGCCCGCTCATTTTATGAGCATTCACAACTTTCTTTTTGGTCATGTCCGCTCACATTTTCAGCACTCATAACCTTTACTTAGTTATCTATGCTCAATTTTTGAGCATTGATGTTTAAATCAAGTTATGAGTGCTCATGTTTTGAGCACTTGATACCAATTTGGTTTTGATTACTCAAATTTTGAGCACTTTTCACATTTTTAAGTTGTGAACGCTCATATTTTGAGCATTTAAAACCTTTTAAGTTAGAAAAATTGACATTTTGAGCAATGAGGCATAACTTGCGGGTCTTTTCACTATTTTTCACAAAAATAGGCTCATTTCAGAGGTATGGACATCAGGAAAATTAAATAATTAAAATTATTATGAAAATTTATTTTAATTATTTATTAAAAATTAAAAGCTTGATCCCATATAATTTGGTGAAAAGATTAGACCTAAAATTTTGGAAAATTGGATGCATAGGAAATAGGGAAACAAACATAAAATAAGGAAGGTGATGAGGTTATAATGTTAATTCACCAAGTCTTCCTTTTTATTCACATTAGGGAAAGAGAAAGAGGGGTCCCAAAATATAACCTTCAAGATAACCCAAATTAGATTAGCACAACCCAAACAGATATAGGGGTACTAATACAAAATTAAAGTCCTTTCAAGGGTGAATATCTAAAAGATCACTTTTTCTTTTGTTGTAATTTTCCCTTTATTGTTTGTTGATTGATATTGATTAATGCCAATTGAGATTGTTTATGTTTGATTAAATGACCTAAGGCTAGTTGATTGATTAAATGCAATGCAAGTAAAATAGAAGCACATGTAACAATCAAGCACATAAAAAGACCTAATATAATATTTCAAAGTAAGTGCTATGAAATGACAAAGATGAATTTGGACTTACCCTAAGGGATAGTATAGGTCACAAGATTAGATCTGAAAATAGAGCAGTAGACTGTAGTAGAAAATAAAACCGAACTAGATCTAGAACCTAAAGACTGAAATATGTTGAATGTGAAAATATGGTCCTAGGAATAGGTCAAATTGGAGGTACATGTCACACTTGGGTATAGGTCGAGGTCGACTTCTACCTACACTACCCAAAAAATTGAGATCTGAATGTCCGACGAAAACTGTAACCCTAAATCAGCTGAATCCTCTCTCAAAAACTTCAAAACCTATAAATTTGCTCCTACACACAAGATAAATGGAATGTTTTTGGGGGAAGGGGCTTGTCTTGATCAAGCCCAAATTTAGGAATTAACCTTGAATTTAAATAAAATCATGTAAAATAAAGATAAAATTAAATATTCATCTCGCTTGTCAAACCTTCATGGATGGATTCAAATCCACTATCCATAAAGATGTTTGAATGCTTGTATGTAGAATGTAGGATGTTGGATATCTTTAAAAATGAAATAGGACTACAAGTTCCAAATCATAGACCATGGATGTAAGTATCCTTGAATGATTAGATGGTTGAATGCTTGTACAATGTTGATGAATGTAGATCTCCTCCCTTGATGGCCAACTCCACTATCTCCAATGAAGAAATGAACTAGATCTATGATAGGAAATGCATGCTTGAATGGAATGAATGTCTTCAATGAATCCTTTCTTTTCTTGAACTCCTTGAATGCACCTCGAACTTGATAGCTTGCAATTGATGGCTTGAGCATGTAATGGATCTTGCTTGAAAATCGGATATGGCTTTTGGTTCTTGAATGTGGATTACTTATTAAATTTTTTTATATTGTGAATTATCAAATAAAGTTATTAGGTCTCCTAACAAATTTAGGGCATAAAAAAAAAGGGTTAACTGTATTGGGTGGGAAAATATTAAAAAATTCAAAATGGGCCTAGGTTCTAATAAAACCAATGTCTCGGGTACATGTTTACCTAGACCTATACCACAAGTATAGGTCAACTTTGACCTATACCGTAGGAGGAAAAATCCCCCAAAAAAGCCTTGGGATCTCATGGGTGAAAAAGAAACTGTCAAAAATTGACAAAAAAGAGAGGGAAAAGTGGAAAATCAAGCATAAATGCATCCATGTTATAAGAGATCACTAAAATGGGGCCTAAAAAGGTCTTTGAGATTCCAAAGTAATGGGTGCTAACTTTTAATATGATATGTTTAGCCCCCACTTTAGCAGGAGTATGAGCCAAACTCAAACTCATAATAAAGTAGGTCAAATACATGAGATGGTCTCATCAAAGCTAAGGAGACAAGGAAATGTGAAGACTCCAAGTGACTTGAGTCCTCATAAAATCAAAAAATAAGACAAAAAAGACATCGCTAAAAAAAAAAGAAGGGGGTGTGGTTGCATCGACCCAGTAAGAATGCTTTTCTTACTGTGAATCATACAAAAAGGCCTGTGACAAAAGATGGCATGGATAGTCTAGTAGGTCTGTGTGCCACTCTAGTCAACCCATCAAGAATACATCCTTAGGATTTGTGTCTCCAAAGAGGAATCCGACAAAAATTGATCTAGGTTAAAGGATTTATGTGTCCTTAGGGGATCAAAAGATGCAAATGTAGGGATCAGGCATTATGGATGTGTGTTTCCATAAGGGATCCAAATGTATAAAATCATCAAACATAGTGTGTGTGTGCAAAATGTGAATGGAGTGTATGCCCCCATGTTAAAGCTATAGAAAATGCCTTAATGGGAGAAATGGATTTAATGGAGCATACATGCATCCACTAGAGATGTGTCCACTATGAAAATCCCCCAAGAAAGGACACATCAAGGGAAATTAGTGCATGACAAAAAAGAGAGAAAAAGAGAGGGATCTACAAACTCTAGGGTCAGTAGGTCATATGATAACTCATGTATATCAGAATTATGTCAAAATAAATTTTCATCATTCCCCAAAGGAATATGAACTACAACACAATGGAAGAAAGAAATGTAAGATACATGAAGAAGAGTCATTTTGGGATGGCATCACAAAGACCAAAAAGATTTGGTGCTACCATTTTTAATAATCCCAAGAAGACAACACAAAAATATATTTATGAACAATGGCACATGTACAACACAACATGTAACAACATATAGAAGAAGTGAGATACAAATAGAAGAATGTTTACGAAAATTTTTATTCCTTTATCACCTTGCACCAAGGAAGAAACAATGGTCCTTTAAATAAATATAAACAAAATACATAACAAGAAACACATCATGGGGGAAGCACATCACAACAACCAAGAAAATAAAAAAAAGGAAAGAAAAAGGAAGGATCTAATGTACAAGAGGAGCTAGTCAAGCACATTGTGTGCCCCCATCTCAGTCCATAGTGTTTAGGGAAGGTGGGAAACTTACAAGAGGAGAAACATGAAGCACAATATAGGGAAAAATATCCAAACAAGGACATTGTTGTAAAGAAAGGTCACTATGTTTTGGGTTAGTAGCAATAGATAATTGTTTTGAAAGCATAGCTAGAAAATGATTATGAAGATCAATAGTCTCATTATCATCATAATCATTAGCATGTATATCATTTTAAGTATCATGAACATCATGATCAATAGTATCTTCTTCATCAAGATTAATTGTAATAGAATCTAAGATAAGAATATAATCATCATGTTTTTCTATTTGAACCTTTTTATTATTCATTTCCTTCATAGGTTCAAGCATAGGTTGATCAAAGGGAAGTGAAGTAGGAGGTGGATGAGGTGAAGAAGAATTCTGGGAGATGAGTGCACAAGCTCTAGATCAACATTTTTGATGATGATCAAGAGCATTTTGGTTACATTTAGTATTGCTATATATTTGAGGTTGAGTGGGATCAATCAACATAGTTTCCTTTTCTTCTTTAGGTGGGAGAGTAAGAGGTGGAGAAGTTGATAAAGGATGAATTGGTGGTATAGGAAAAATACCACAACTAGGATCAAATTTGGGTTTACTAAGCTCAATAATATTATTGGCTTTGAAGGATTGGTATGATTGGAAAATATAATTAGGACATGTTGGGGGTGATTGAGGTATAGAAGGCCAACATAAATCAAGGTAAATATAGTATTGAGGCCTAGGAGGATGATAAAAAATATGGTTAATGGTCTTGATCTCTCAATCATGAGGTAATTTAAGATATTTGTGAATAGGAGAAGCTATGGCTTGCATGGAGGACAACCAAAGAAGACCAAGCTTGACTTAAAATTGATCAGAGGTAGGAATAACAATGAAGGTAGTATCCACAATCTTACCACAAAGGTATATAGGAAAATATATAGAACCATGAGGAGGATAAATGAAACCATTGCAAGTTTGAATTAAGAAATCAAATTTATCATAGGAATAATTTTACAAATGTTTACTAAAAATATGCTCTTTTGTTATAAAATTCACCATGCAAGGGGAATTAACAAGAGCACCACATGAAGGAATACCAAAAACCCTAGTAGTAATGTAAAGAGGACCATCAGATACTGTAATTGTTTTAGCAGGATAAGAGGTGATGTAAGGTTGAGGTTGAGGTAAAGGTTTAGGTTGGATATTCTCAACATGGTTAGATTCTTCAACTTTATCATCATAAATAATGTTTGTAGAAGAAGAAGGTTGTGCAATAGTATTGGTTTAATGAGATAGAAAAGGATTAGTGTATATTTGCAAATTCTATTCAGGGGTGAAATAAAAAAATTTCCTTGATTGATATTAGCATCAACATATTTAGCATTAGAATCAATAAGGTCTTGGATAGCATGTTTCAAAGAATAACACTTTTTAGTAGCATGATCGGGTTGACGATGGTATTGAAAAAAGGATTTGGGATCAAAGGATTGAGGAAGAGGTTGTCTTGGATCAATTGGTTTGATAGGAGGAAGCTTATTAATATTAGAATTTAGTAATTTAATCATCACATTATGCAAAAATTTAGATAAATGAGTAAGATTATGAGAAGGTCTAAAATAGAGGATAGAGGAGCTACACCTTTAGATAATGCTTCCACTTAATCATCTACTCTGTTGGATCATTTATTGATCTTGATGTAGTTCTTAGGTCTGTGAAACTTATGAAATATTCAAGGATGAAGAGATCTCAAAATAGATATCCATTGTTGGAAACAATTGTTTAAATTGTGTGTTGTCCTTGATGTTACACAAATGTCATATCAGTCATTAGACAGAGTCTACCAAGTTCAGAATGTCATATCAGTCATTAGACAGAGTCTACCGAGTTCAGAATGTCATATCATTCATTAGACAGAGTCTACCGAGATAAGAATGTTCAGCAAAGAAGTTTACCGAGTCTACCGAGTTCAGACGGTAAGAGAAGCAATTTACAGAGTCTACCGAGCACTCCAGAATACTATATCAAGAAGTTAGTTACTACCGGGCTCTCTCGG
>MU225326.1:2233370-2257541 GCA_018584345.1 Thuja plicata | reverse complement strand
TGAAAGGTTAATTTACCGAGTAACAGTAATATATATTGAAGACATCTAAGGGACTTGTGGATTTATTTTTGTGGTAACTGATTCACCCCTCCCCTCTTAGTTACTCCATCCATATTTCCAACAATCCATACTTGCAACCAACAACAAGAATGACAACAGAAACCACAACACAACAAGATATAATCAATATCAATTCAAATTCTTCAATAACATGCAATTACATCAAACATGCTGAGTTTTAAGGCCTTCTCATTTACAGCCACATACATCAGCCAATATACTAAGATCTATCATAAAGATCTTTTGCAGGCTTCAAATCACCCCCTTAAGGAGCCCAAACCTATAAAAGACAATAATTTGGCATGAAAACTCTAGATAGATCTAAAATTTTGCTCATAAGCCACCAAGAAATCCTCTTGTTTCCTAAGACAACAAGGTACTAGCCCTCCAAGGTATCATTCACCTAGTTCAGATCTCTAGACCTTTACAAAAACTCTTCCACTAATTCCATCTCTTCCTTTATTTCATTTCTTCTCCCTCTACTCTAATCAAACCCTCTTTTTATACAACAGAGCCACAAGTCATCTTTACAATTAAAATAAATCAATAAAACATAAGTCGGCAACAAAAACACAACACCCAACATATTCTTCATTAGTCCGCTTTGAAAAACCATTAAATTTTTATAGGAGAGTGAACCAAATCAGATTTAGGTCCTCACACCTCAAACAATTGATCCAAAACTCAAGGAATGCAACCCCAAATTAAATTCACTAGTCAGCCAACCCAAAAAAATCAGAAAAAACCCCATCGACGATCAAGAATAGAAATACCAAGCCACTCAGTAAGAGAAAAAACCAAGCCAAACACCACCAAATAGACACCAATGAGAAAAGAATCATTTACCATCATCAAGCCCAATCACTGAATCCATCACCAAATCAACACACCTTCCAATCGAGAACTGCCACCAAATGACCGAGAAACTTGGGTCTCCAACTGAGCTTTCCGCTGAAAACCAAAACATCTTTTTGGTGATATAGGATTGCCAACTACCCCAGGATGCTCCTGCATCAAATTTTTAGGATAAGAATCGACATCACTTGTATCAATGGTAACAAGAGCCATTGGAGTTTTTTTCTCAAACTGACTCACTTGTAGTTGATAATGATGAAGCATTGCGCATAATTATGAAAAAAGAAGAAAACTCAATAAGGAGAATCTTATCTCTAATGTATTTTTCAAAATTACAAATAAATATGTGTTGTATATCAACATTAGGCACAAGATAAGAAATTTGAGCATGTAAATATTTAAATCTACCAATAAATTTAGTAACTTTTTCTTTAACACCGTGTTTACAATGCATTAAATCAGTCAAAGATATTTGAGGACAAATATTGTTTTTAAATTGTTCAATAAAAGCATTAGAAAGTTTTTCAAAGGATTCAATGGAATAAGGAGGCAAGTAACAATACCATTGCAAGTATTTGTCTCAAAACATCCTAGTGAACAACTTTTTCATCAACCTATAGTCGTGAGAAAAATTACTACACAAGGTTTGAAAAGTTTTAACATGAGTCACATGATCACCCTTACCATTATAAGTCTCAAGATGAGGAATATCAACATTTTGAGGGATAAAAGCTTAGATAATGTCTAAGGACAAAGGATTAGCAATGTCACATGTGGGAATATTGAATTTCAATTAGGTCAAGGAAGCAAGTTTTTGCTACAAGGAAGAGACAGTTTGAACTAGGCTATTAATGGTAGAATCGATAGAATAAATGATAAGAGGAGAAATATTGGAAATGTTTGGAATATTGTTATTGGAAGTGGAAGGAATATTTGAAGATGCATGAATCACATTAGGATCATTGGTGGAAGGGATACTGGAATATGAAAAGTGCACATTATGATATGAAGGTGTTTATATGGGTAATGAAACACATGGGACACTTGTGGGAAGTGATGGAAAATTAGGATTAGGAATAATTACATGTATGGGATTAGAAGGTTGAATTGAAGTTTTCATAAGTGGTGGGGAATAAGTGGAGATTCTAGGAATGGAAGTAGAGATAGGAATAGAGGTTTCAACATTTTTAGTGGGTGGAACATAACCTAAGTCTTGAGCACATTCAGACATGGAGTTGACATTAAAATATTTGAGAGGAGAAATACTACACAACAGGTGAAGACCATGTTCATAATTATGATAAAACTTCCTTAAGGCTTCTAAAGAGGAAATAGTCTTGACACTATGATTCTCTTGAGCTAACCAATGTTCCAATTTTTAAAATTCTTGGGTGAGTTTGTCAATTTGAGCGGGAGGAACTCTTAAGGCTTCATATTTATCATGGAAATAATGAGAAGAGTTATTATCCTTGAGGGGATTAGGATAATGAGGGAGCATGTTTGTTTCGTCAAGATTCCTAGGAAAGAAGGTGAGTTTGGGATCAAAAGAACCCATGAACCTATGATTCTTCTAACTAGAATACTATAAGTTGAACTCAAGGTGATAAAGCTCATACAAAAAGGGATGAAAATAAAGGATAATGAAATGCAATAGGTAATGATTGTATCTAAATAAATATAATGTAATAAATAGAAAAAATTAGATCTATATATGAAAGAACAATGACTATGCAAAGGGAGATCACACATAAAAGATTTAACTACAAAGGATATAAAGCATGAATGTGTTTGGTTTACCAAAATGTAACATAAAAAAAGAAGGTGATGAGGTTATAATGTTAATTCACCAAGAATTCATTTTTATGCACATTAGGGAAAGAGAAAGAGGGATCCCCAAATATAACCTTCCAGAGAACTCAAATTAGATCAGCACAACCCAAACGGATAAAGGGGTACTAATACAAAATTCAATTCCTTTCAAGGGTGAATATCTAAAAGATCCATTTTTCTTTTGTTGGAACTTTCTGTTTATTGTTTGTTCATTGATATTGATTAATGCCAATTGAGATTGTTTATGTTTGATTAAATGACCTAAGGCTAGTTGATTGATTAAATGCAATGCAAGTAAAATAGAAGCACATATAAAAATAAAGAACATAAAAATACCTAATCTAATATCTCAAAGTAAGTGCTATGAAATGAAAAAGAGGAAATTAGACTCACCTTGGTAGCTAGTAGAGGTCACAAGATTAGATCTTAAAATGGAGCAGCAAATTGTAACAAAAACTAAAACCGTACTGGATCCGGAATGTGAAGAATAAAATCTGCCAATTGTGAAAATCTAAAGGCCCTAGGAAAATGTCAACTTGGAGGTCTAAGTCACACTTGGGTATAGGTCAAAGTTAGCCTGTACCTGCACTACCCAAAAATATGAGACCTCAATGTCCGACGGAAATTATAACCCTAAATTAGTTGAATCCACTCCTGAAAACTTGAAAACCTACAAATCTGCTCCTACACATAAGAAAAATGAAATTTCTTTGGGGGAAGGGGCTTGTCTTAGTAAATCCCTCATTTAGGAATCAACCTTGAATTTAAATAAAATCATATAAAATAAATAAAAATGTACATATTCACCTCACTTGTCAAACCATCATGGATGGATTCGAATCCACTATCCACAAAGATGTATGAATACTTGTATGTAGAATGTAGGATTTTGTATGCATTCACAAATGCAATAGATCTACAAGTGCCAAATTATATACCATGGATGTAAGTATGCTTTAATGCTTAGATGGTTGAATGCTAGTGCAATGTTGATGAATGTAGATCTCCTCCCTTGATGGCCAACTCCACTACCTCCAGCGAAGAAAGACGCTAGATGTATGAAAGGAAATGCATGTTTGAATGTAATTAATTCCTTTAATGAATCCTTTATTTTATTGAACTCCTTGAATGCACCTTGACATTGATAGCTTGCAATTGATGGCTTGAGCATGTAATGGATCTTTCTTGAAAAGTTGGATGTAGCTTGTGGTTCTTGAACGTGGATTGCTTTTTGAATTTGTGTATACTATGGATAATCAAATGAAGTGATTAGGCCTCCTTTTATATCAATTTAGGGCATCAAAATAGAAAGGGTTGACTACATTGGGCGGGAAACATGAAAAACCCTCAAATGGGCCTAAGTTCCAATAAAACCAATGCCTCAGGTACAGGTCAACCTCGACATGTACCCCCAGTTACAGGTCAAATTTGACCTATACCCTAGGTATAGGTAAACTTTAACATGTACCCTAGGAGGCACAATCCATGTAAAAAGCCTCAGGATCTTGGGAGTTCAAAAGAAACTGTAAAAACTGGACAAAATACAAGGAAAAGCTAGGAAATCAAGCATAAATGCATCCATGTTCTACAAGATCACTAAACTGGGGCCTAAAAGGGTCTTTGAGCTTACAAATTAATGGGTGCTAAATTTTAAGCTGATAGACCTTGATTAAAATTGAACAGCATTATCATTGTTTATCATCTTTAATCATCATATAATCATTAATAACATCATATTGCTCCTAAAATTTTAATGGAGTAGTTTGTACAGTGGTGAGATAATGGGTGGTAAAGGTTTTTTAACAAAGGCACCAATGGAGATAAAGTTTGGCATATATTATTACCAGATCAGTGGTTGTAGAGATTTCATTGCAGAATCCAACATAATCAATAGGTATGGTGTCCTCACAACTTTTTCTAGAAGCAAAAGGACTGTTCAAAAGATTACATAGAAAACCACATGAATTTTTTGACATCTATGAGGGATCCCCTACTCATAGAAAAAAAATCCAATAGTGATTTGGGGTCAAATATTATTTTCACTAAAGAGTAGCATGAAGATAGAGTTTGGAAGTACATGTCCTATGTTTCTTGGACAAATAATGTCTTTATGCAAAACCCTATATTCCTAGGTATGCCAAACAATATTCCCCATTAAGAAAAGAGGTACTTATCATCTCTAGAATAATAATAGAGCACCCTTCAATCCAAAAATGTTTGTCCAAGTTTGGAGGAAAAATTTGTTAGAGTAATCATCTTTTATGCTTATTAATTACATCACATCGGTTTAATTAAATAAGTTTTTTATTACTCGTATTGCTTAATTTGTCTCTTAGGTGTATTATAATTAATATTTATATCAATTATTAATGCACAACCTAGCTTTTATTTCCTTTAGGGTTTCATTTACCTTTTAAGGCTCAACTTGTAATTATTGTTTCATATCTTCGAATATAATTTTGCTCTCACATTTTTTAGTACTTCTGAGTTCAGTTTTTTCCTTCTTTCAGCTTCTCTCTTGTAATAGGTATTTGCATGTAGGTTTTCTTTGGGTTCTATGGATTTCTATTTCTCAAATCCTACATGGTATCAGAGTTGTACTGCTATTCTCTATTCTGGTGTTTTCTGAAGAAGAGATTCGAAGGAAAAAATTTTAGCTTTTTTGGGTTTTGTCTTCAATCTAAAGATGACTTTTTTGGTGCATTTTGGACGTAAACAGACCTCACCATCGCACTTAGAAGGCCTGAGAAACTATACTTTCATATATATTTTGTCCATTTTGGCTACAATGGCCTCTGGAAAAAAATTTTCTCTCTTAGGCCGTACGACACAATTTTTGAGAAAAAAAAATTTTAAAGGAAAAAAAACATGCTTTTCAGTGTTTTTTGGGTGACAGTAGAACACATCACCCCTATGCAGCCACCCGCGCCCGGCCCACAGCCTGCCCACCACCCCTGCACCACCCGACCACAACCGCAGCGCCACCACTGTACCCCCGGGGAGCCACCTCCACCACGGTGTGTCGCCCGTGCTCCACTCCACCTCTAGCCAACTGCCATCCTCTACTCACGTCAACTTTTTGGTATCTAAATTCCTTTTCTGGAAGGCAATTTTTTTCTGGCAAGACAGCTTGGTGACGGTCAAATGACCGTCAAATTTTTTCCAATGACGGGCGACGGCCATTTGGACGTCAAAGTTTTCCCATCACTATTTTTTTTGAGTGAGCTGCTCATTCTAAACTCATGTCAGTCTTTTGGCCATAACTTGAGCATATGATATCATTTTTCAGAAAACAAGATATCTTTGGAAATCTCTTTCTGAGATGGAGACCACCATGTAGGTTTCGTATACACACTTGGCTTTTGAGTACCTAATTTCAACGTCAAAGTAGAGACTTTAGTTTCCTCTCTCTCTCTGCATCTGGCATCCAGGTTTTGTTCTTGTGTTTTGTGCTCTCTAAGTTATTTTTAGGTATATGGGGGATAGTATACTAGATTGTGGGGGGTTTATTTTAATTTCTATAATTTACTTCAGAAAGACCCTTCTTCTTTTGTCTTCTTTTTCTCAATGTTGTACCCTTTAGTGGCCCGATTGACACCACATAACTACCACACCTGGAAAGCACACATGACCAGGATCCTTATGTCACGTGGCTTATGGTCTTGTCTAAATGAGAACCAACCTCTTTTTCAGCATCCTTTTGAGATTATTCAACATAGGAACAAAATGGATGAAGCCATGGGCTTAATTGCACTAAACATGTCTAATAGTCTCTTGTTTCACTTATAGGGTTTGAACACTCCTTGTGCCATTTGGGACAAGTTTGAATTTTTTTTTGGCATAGTGAATGGTTTCCAGGCACTATAGCTTGATGTAGAGTTGACCTCTTTAACTCTTGCTAGTTTTCCCACTATTGAGGACTTCTTGATGAAGTTCAAGTATCTGCGTTCAGTTTTACAAGGATATGGGGAAAACAAGATAGATGATGAGTGTATCTTTCTTATACTCTCAAAGCTGCGAGGACAGTATCAGATCTTTTCTTCTACTTTCTACTCCACTATGTATTCTTTGGTTTCTAGGCACACCATGCCTTCCTTTGAGACCTCATGTGACCAGTTGACACAGGAAAAATCAAAGACCCAAAAGATGGATACTTCTAGATCTACGAGCCAAGCATTGGTAGCTCAGTCTTCACAGGGGAAACCAAAATAGAAATCCAAACAAAGAAAGATTCGGTAGGCAGTGAGTCTTCCTCCAAACCTGCATAGAAAAGTGATTCAAAATCTCTAGCTCACACTTCAAAGGGTAAATATTCTTCAAATTCTACTGAGTCTTCCTCTAAGACTAAGAAGAAAGTAGGTGAAACCTGGAGTTTTTATGTCAAGGATGTGTTGGAAATACAATAATGGGAAAGCAAGATATTGAGGGGGGGAGGGGTGAATTAGATCTTCAAATTTAAACACTTAAAAAAAACTAATCCACATTCATACATATGTGAATCTAGTATAATATCAGATAGCATCCACACAATGAAATAAATAGCACATAACACAATAACTTGGTAACCCAGAAACCCAAATAGGTAAAACTGGGGTGGGGATGACACACACAAAATTCTCCACTACTACAGTAATAAAGTGTGCCTGTTAAAGCTACAAATGTTGATTACAAAATGTAATCTACCCTGTTAAAGGTTTGCCCAGTTAAGAGCTAAAGATCATTACAATCTACCCTGTTAAAGGATTTCAACTTACAATAAAGTAAGCACTTTGTTAGGAGATAAAGAAAGGTTTTCTAGAACCACTTTGTTAAGATATTTTCACCCGATACAATGATTAGAATGTCTCAAGTATTGATCCTTCATTATGCACTCTGATGCTGATGATGGATCTCCTCTTTCCAGTACCTTCTATGTTCTCATAATCTGATATAACTTTACTTTGTTGTTCATTGTGTTGTCACTCTGCTTGATCTCTGCTTCTTAACAAAATAACCCTCTGTGCATTTCACTTCAAAATACAGTCACCACACACTTCGTCTACTCTCTCCTTACACTTACAAAATAGGGTTTAGAAGCAATCTAATATATATTGTTCAAGTCTAATAGCGAGATCTAGATCAACGATAAAGATCTAATACCCATACCTTGATGGTATTACAATTAATGTTTACAATAGATCATGCATAGGATAAATCAATTAAATTCATAACTAACTCCATAGAAGAATATTAAATGCATACATAAGTTGGCCCAAAAAAATTTATACAAGTCGGCCAGATCACTTATCCTTGAATTTTGTATCATTCTAGACATGTATACAAAAAATGTTATGCTCGACACTTGACTTCTCTATCGCTCGACACTTAACATCTATGTGTCCTACTCAACTCGGAAATGTAACTTGGCTAGGCAATGTTGCTTGGCCTTGCATAGTTTTAGCTCGGCCACAGTGATAGCCAACTAAAACTACCTAAGTGAATGACTAAGTGTTGGTCACTAATCATCTACAGAACTTAGAGATTAACAATCTCCCCCTTTGATATTAGTGGCAAAAACACTTATCATTACTTCCGTTCATTTCATAAAAATGTTGCCTAAGTATACTAAGTACTCCCCCTAGGAATATACTCAGAAATAATCCATACAAAAAGTTTACATGCCTTCAAAAATTATATACAAGTGTAGTTGTTCTGTACTGATGTATCATGTTGTATCCTTACCAATTTCCCCCTTATTTTTGTCACTGATTTCTGGTGGGGTTAAGTTGTACTTATCCAAAAATTCTTTATGAAGCTGTAGGGTGGATTCAAATGTAGTATCCTAGCTTTCCTTAGCAAGATTCATAACTTCCAATTTTATTTCTAGCTCGGCAGCTAGACTCACTAAACTTTCTGCTGTTAATAGATTTGCAATACTCTATGATAACTCCTTTTCAATTGAAAGTTCCTTCTGTATTACCTCCAAGTGAGGCAATGGGCTTGTCTGAATAGTTATCAATTTGGCCCTTATTTGACCATCTTCAACCATAAGATCAGCTATTCTCCATTGTGCATTTATCAACTTAGTAAAATGTAAAGAACTAGAAGCAGTATCTTTACCCAAAGTAGTTCCAGTTGATCTCAAATCTAAATGTAGCTTCTCAACAAGCTGTAGATTATCCTTTGTGAAAAATTCAACATCACATAATTTTCTGTACAAAGAATAAACATTGGCTATAACTTTCTCTAAAGTTTCTACAAGAATAGAAAGTTCGACCTATTTTGTGGCAATCTCTTCTGAGATTTTCTCTAGAACTTTGCTCTCAAATCTTCTCCTGGACCATTGTAGAACATTTTCATTGCTGTCTATGTCATCATCAGTTACCTTCTATACAATTTTGAATAGCTGATCAATTATTGGAGCTTGAGGCATTTTATCCTCTAAGTCAAAATCCTTTGCAAATATGTCTTTGATGTCATGCAACACCTGCTTTTGCTTTTGTTCTATCTTCATCTCTTCATGTATCTTCTTCCTCTTAAGTAATTCTTGAAGAGTCCCTATTTGTTCAAAAGATAACTCATTGGGATCCCATTGTGGAATCACAATGACTTCATCTAATGTTGCATCTAGAATTTGAGACTTCTTCTTCAGAATTTTATTTTTCTTCAACTCTAGAGAACTTATGCTCGGTAGCATAATACCTTTCCCTTTGACAGTGTCAATGTCCATTGCCTCTTTTAATTCTATTAATATTGTTTGTGGGTTTATCATACCACTAGTTTTAGGACCAGTGGGAGTGGATGATGTAGAGTGTGGTAGATCAACCAACACTTGCATTGCCTCTTCTTCTTTAGGCTTATCAACAGTATCTGTTATCACTACTCCACTATTTGAAACTATTTTCACAACCTCTAAAATAGGTGGATTCTGTGAAGTTACCTCTTGTGCATTTGTTTGCTATTTCTCTTCACCTTTCTGATCATTGACAACTTCAATTATCTCATCAGATGCTGTGGTCTTTCCTTCTTCAGTATTAGTCACCTTAATATGTGAATCAGTGTATTTACCACTCAGCATATCTTGTTCCTCGACATTCAAATTGCTTGGATCATCAACTATAAAATCCATAGGACTCTGCAGTCAGATCAACAGAATTAGTTGAGTCTAATGCAACTTTGGTTTTTTCCTATTCTATGGCAATTTGATCTTGAGTTATCTATGGCTCAGGGGTAGTCTTCACTTCAACTTCTTTTGTCTTTTGCTCAGATGTCCCCTCACCAGATTTCTTATCTTGTGGAATGGTCAGTCCAAAGATTTCCTTCCAAATCCTTGTGATTTTTTGTACTACACCTTCAATATCATTTTTTAGAATAGCATAGCCTCTAAGTTTAGGAACAAACCTATTATTGTAATCCTCAATGAATTTGGCTCTTTGTTTTGAATTTAACTCAGGTATTACTTGGGCTAGAGTTCCTTCCCCGATCTGTCTCTCTGTGGCAAGTGAAAATTCCCATTTGCTTGATAGAAAATCATATAGTTCATTTGGCACATGATTTCTTATCTTTGTAGGAGTTAACTTGAAAGTACTCATCATGTCCAAGAGTGCTTCCTGAACTTTGTGCCTATCCACATTATTCAATTTCTCATACTTAATGAACTTAAAAGTTTCTAACCCTACTAAATTCCTCAAAGTGTCACATACCTCATCAATACTTGTTGGTTTCTTGAATTGTGATGTAGGTATGTTGTTGGGTTCATCAATTTCTATCTTTTCCTCATCACCATCTGTTCCCAAATTTAGTCTCCTTCTAGGTCTCTTTGTTGGCTTACTTGGCTCAGCCTTAGGAGCAACCTTAGCTTCCTTTCCAAAACTACTTTCTGCAACTTTCCTCTTACCATATACTTTTGTTTGTACTTCTTTTGGAGAAGTAACAGTAGATGCTTTAGTCCTCGAACGATTAACTGCAGGAGGTGTAACCTTAGGTTTGGCTTTGCTCAGCTTGGTTACTATGAAAATTGGTGGTCTTTTACCCTTAGCTTTCTTAGTGACCTCTTTTGATGCACTCACTTCCTCCTCTGTATAAATATCCTCACCTTGTCCAGTGGTCAAGCCTAAAGGTGCATCCTCAGGTTCTTCATCACTACCTAAACCAACCATTTTCTTTAGATTTTTCACAATCTTCTTTCTTTTCCTTTCCATAGTTCCCTCATTCAAGCTTCTAGAAATTTTAGCTTTAGCTTCATCAAAATTTTCAAATCTCTCTGTTGTAGTATCAATTGCCTCAGCTAGGAGTACAATGATGGTAGTTGATGCTTCATCAATGTTAATTTCATATGGAAATGGTTCTAAGAATGTTATCCTAGGTGTCACAACCTGGATATAAGTGTTATCTGTATCAACTAGAAAATAGATTTCTTCACAGTGCTTCTCCACTAGTGACTTAGGAATTCTAGTCCTTAATCTCATTCTCTTCTTGAATTCTACAAAATATCTCCCCATAATTCTATTGAAATTACTTCCTAGCTTCTCAATACATTCACTAATCTGAAGTGTAATGGGTCTATCCTTTTTCCAAACAATATTTCCTAGTGTAGGAAATGTATCCTGAATGTAGAAAAATATACAGACTAGTAAGGAACCAAACTTACATGATGAGCTCTTAGCCATTCTGATTGATGCTAGGTTCTTGGCTAATTGTGTCTGCTGTAGCTCGGCAAGATCATATGTGTGATTCTTCTTAACAATTTTCCATGCCTGATCAATAGCTGTACACATAACACTATCCAATCTGCTCAACTGATAGAACTTATGTGCTATTACTCTTACTCCAAAATCAAGTTCTAGGTCTATAATTTTAGAGATAGTCATACCTCTATTGTTCCATATGGATCTAGTGTTTAGTGTAATTTCTTCTTTTTTGTTATCTCTCATTGTCTGTTTTCCGTTCACTACAGGATATCCAGTCACTCGATGAATCATGCTTTTGGTGATCTTGACTGGTCCATTATCCAACCACATACACATATCATGAACTTAGATAAGGATAACCTTAATCCATTCATCTTTGAAACCTTGTGGAAAATCTAGGGCACGAGTTAACCCTTTGTCGGATAGATGTTTGAATTCTACCTTCAGAACTCCATTGACACACAATTTGTTGTAGGATTTCCTTAATTCACTATGACCTACTTCACCAATCTTAACCATATAACATGATCGAACATCATGGATCATAAGTACCTTAGGTGGAATGGATGAGAGGGATCCTATTAATTCACTTTGAATTGCACTTTCAGGAACGACTCAAAAGTTGAGAGGTTCACATTCATCACTCCATACTAACTAAATTTGCTCTTGCTCTCTCTCCATATTTTTAGCTGGTGTGGAAGAACTTACAGCCATAATCTTGAAATTAGGGTTTGAAAGATGAAAATAATAGAGTACCTCAGCAAGTAACACTTCGCACTATTCACCTTAGGATTGCCAATGGCACGCTGATGAAATCTTCAATGCTAACTTCATTAAGATCAATTCTACAAATTACTTCAATTGCTCTGTAAACAGTAAAAATTGCAAGGTAAAAATGAAGTGTCAACTGTTCATCCTTTATAGACTTCGAAAGGTGAAGGTAGGTAAGCAATGAATGTTCTACCTATTGAGTTAGTGCAAGCCAGCTGTCCTTGGCTTTAACAAAACTTGCATCCCACTCGGCTTACTAAACTCGGCCATCATAAAACTTACTCTGCCAACAAAACTTGGCACTCACTAAAGAACTCAGCCTTAGTGTCCATGATTGGTGCTCGGAACCTATAGTGCAATTGGCTCATCTCAGAATTTATCTTCAAAAATATGTCCTGGTGCATCTTAACATATGCAAATATGGACTTTGGTGCATTTCATGTTAGGAATTGATGTAAGATAAGAGTTTTAGATGCAGTTCCCTACATACCTCTTTTTCTTAGTTGGAGATGATGTGATCACGTGATCCATTGGATTGGGTGACCTCGGCTTCACTAGCTTCACTGTTGCATGGTTCAGACTTCTTAACCCATGTCTTGTTCATCTATGCTCTAATTTTCTCAACAGTAGGAGCAGGTACCCTAGTCTTACAATCTTTCCTTGTATGACCAATTTTCAGACAACTGTGACAAACTAGGCTTCCAGTCGTCCAAATTTTATATTTTCCTCTGAAATGTGTCCTTATGTAGTTTTTTGGAACATATCCATACTCACCATAGTAATGACAACTATGCCATGTATTGTAATCCCAATTATAAGTATTGCCTTTTCTTGGTGATTTCTCTTGTACCTTTGATGTCCACTATTGTTTACCTTTAGATGTGCAATCTTGTGCTCCATGACCATATTTGTGACATTTATAACAATTACCATTGAGGCTAGGTGTTATTATTTCCTTTGTCTTAAATTCACGTGCTTGATGTACAAACTTATTATAGTTAAATTAATAACCATTAAAGTTAGTTTTCACATTGGACTTACCATTCTTGCTTCAGCAAATGTTTTTTGTATTACCTGGTTTCCCATAGTGGTGGAAAATAGGTTTTTTGTTTCTTGGCTTTGCATACCTTATTTCACCTATCTTAGATGATTCTCCATCTTCAATGGTTGTATGTTGTTCAGTGTGACCTAGTCCAGAAGAATCTTTAGGTCTTCTTGATGCTTCCACCAGTTGTTCAAAGTAGCTCATAGCTACACTCACATCATTCACTATGTTATTAAGTTATTTCTCAAATCTCAATTCATCTTTCAATTGACTATTCTTAGATCTAAGATTTACAATCTCCAAGTCTTTCCTACTGATCTCCTGATTCACAAGTAGTAGTTGATTTTCCATGTCCATTTGATTGACTGTCATTGTTTGTACATCATGTGTTCTTTCATCAAGTTTGGTAGTCATCATTATTTTTTCTTCTTCTGTCATAGCCTTGTCATCTTCGGCTTTCTTTTTCTATTCAACAACTTCACACATTCTTATTGATAGGGCTTCTTGTTCCTTTTTCAAGTTTCTGACTTCTTCACATAGTGCACTATTCTTTTCTAGTAGATCTACTATTTCTGCATCGCTCTCAGTAGAATATCCATTTTGAAATAGATTTGTGGTGTCCTCTTCCTGATAATGAGTGTCATTCATTAGTTTGGCCAAATCTTTCCTTGCAGTCAAGGACTTCTTTAATTCCTATCTTGCTGTCTCAATATGTTGTAGTGCTAGCTGAATATCAATCTTTTGATTCTCAATGACTTTACCCATCTTGTAGATATCCATCTCAAGATCTGTATTCTCAAGCTGATTATGACCTTTTTAGAGAACTGAGCTCTGATACCAATTGTTGGAAATATAATAATGGGAAAGAAAGATACTGAGAGGAGGGGTGAATCAGATCTTCAAATTTAAACACTTAAAACAAACTGTTCCACATTCATACATATATGAATCTAATGTAATCTCAGATAGCATCCACATAATGAAATAAATAACACAATAACACAATAACTTGGTAACCCAGAAACCTAAATAGGTAAAATTGGGGTGGGGATGACACCCACAAAATTCTCCACTACTGCAGTAATAAAGTGTGTCTGTTAAAGCTAAAAATGTTGATTACAAAATATAATCTACCCTGTTAAAGGTCTGCCCAGTTAAGAGCTAAAGATCATTACAATCTACCCTGTTAAAGGATTTCAACTTACAATAAAGTAAGCACTCTATTAGGATATAAAGAAAGGTCTACTAGAACCACTCTATTAAGAGATTTTCACCTGATACAATGATTAGAATGTCTCAAGTATTGATCCTTTATTATGCACTCTGATGCTGATGACGGATCTCCTCTTTCCAGTACCTTCTATGATCTCATAATCTGATATAACTTTACAATGTTGTTCACTGTGTTGTCACTCTACTTGATCTTTGCTTCTTAACAATATAACCCTCTATGCATTTCACTTCAAAATTCAGTCACCACACACTCTGTCTGCTCTCTCCTTACACTTACAAAATAGGGTTTAGAAGCAATCTAATATATCCTGTTTGAGTTTGATAGTGAGATCTATATCAATGATCAAGATCTAATACCCATACCTTGATGGTATTACAATTAATGTTTACAATAGATCATGCATAGGATAAATCAATTAAATGCATAACTAACTCTGTAGAAGAATATTAAATGCATACATAAGTTGGCCCAAAAAAATTTATACAAGTCGGCTAGATCACTTATCCTCAAAGTTTGTATCATTCCAGACATGTATACAAAAAATGTTATTCTTGGCACTTAACTTCTCTATTGCTCGGCACTTAACATCTCTATGTCCTACTTGGCTTGGCAATGTAAATCAGCTCGGCAATGTAACTAGGAAAACTAAAAATTGCTCGGCAATGTTGCTCGGCCTTGCATAGTTTTAGCTTGACTACAGTGATAGCCAACTAAAACTGCCTAAGTGAATGACTAGGTGTTGGTCACTAATCATCAACAGAACTTAGAGATTAACAGGATGAACATCCCATTTATAGGTATTGGAAATGTTTGGAGGCTTTAGAGGAAGCCATGCAGGAGCATCACATTTCTTCTCCTCAGTCCACATCCTCCCATGCAGGGAAAGGTCATGCTCTTACTGTACAAGCAACAAATTTTGAGCCCACTTGGATTTTGGATTCTGGTATTTCTCACCACATGAATCACACTTAGCAGTTGGTCACCTCACTTTCTCCTTGTGCTACTTCACAGAGTGTTGTTGGGAACTCATCACATCTTTCAATTTTGGGTTTTGGTTCTGCTGCATTAGCTAGGGGTTCTCTTTAGGATGTTCTTGTGTCCCCTGACATATTAACGAACCTATTGTCCATCTATCATATTTTCCACTCTAGCTTTGGTAATACAAGTGAGTTCTCACCACATGATGTGGTTATTCAGGACCTCCATGATTCTAATTCGGTTGTGATTACTGGTAGTCTTGACCCTGCATCCTACTTATACATATTTGATGGATTTGAGGATTTTGATGGTACAGGTTCTTCTCTTATAGAAGATTTAGTGAGGAGGATTTGGCATGAGCGTTTGGGCCATGTTAATTATAGATATATTCAGTAGATAAGCACACAAGCACTTATTCTTAGGTTTCCTTAGATTTCTTGCACTGATGGTGTTTGTCAGGGTTGTGTTCTTGGAAAACAACATAGGGATCCTTTTCCTCAAGTACGAGCTACTCATGCTTTGGCACCACTGGAGTTTATTCATAGTGACCTCATGTCATTTCCTACTCCTTCTTTTTCTAGTGCCAGATATGTGCTTACTTTCATTGATGACTTCTCTAGGTGCACATGGGTGTACTTTCTTAAGTACAAGTATGATGTCTTTGATTTATTTTGAATCTTTAAGACATTTGTGGAGAAGCAATCTGGTCTTTCTATTCGGCAGATATGCATAGATAATGGGGGGAGTATGTGAATCAAGATTTTAGGGATTGTTTCTCTGAACATGGTCTACAACATCAGTTTTTAGTTCCCTACACCCCTCAGTAGAATGGTGTGGTAGAGAGAAAGAACAAGACACTTCCGCAGATGGAAAATTGTATGATTTGGTCCAAGTCCATGGATTTGTTTTTTTGGGCAGAGGTAGTCAATTGTGCCAACTAAATTTAGAATCGAATGGCCCACAAGGCACTTCAACATATGAATCCTGAGGAGGATTGGTCTCATGTCAAGCATGATGTATCTTCATTTTGAGTTTTTGGTAGTGAAGCATGGGCATTTATACCTGATTCTCAGAGGAGAGAAATGGAGTGAAAGAGCCAACACCTCATTTTTTTGGCTACTACAAGGATGTCAAGGTGTACAGGTTGTTTTATCCTGATTCCAAAGAGGTCTTGTTTCGACGGGATGTCCAGTTTTATGAGCACCTTCCTGCAGTAGATACCCTGACTCCAGCATCTACTTCACTTACCACTACTCCCTCATCTCTTCCAGATTTTTTTCAGGATGATGAGGATGATGATCTTGTTGATCCCAATTTACCTCCACCACAGGATCCTCCATAGATTCCTAGATAGGCTCATGTTATTGTTGAGGCTCTAGGATCTCTAGCAGGTGACCCTTCATCTTCCCATCATACCTGATCTCATATTGTGGGTTCTATCTTTCTGAGTCATTCTATTTTTGGTGATCCTCAAACTTTTTTAGCTACGACAGGACATTCTGAGTGGGACATTGCTATGGAGGAGTATTCTTCTTTGATGAAGATCATACATGGGATCTTTGTTCTCTTCCTAAGGGAAGAAAGTTAGTGTGATGCAAGTGGTTGTATCGTACTAAGTTTGATGCTCGTGGTTCTATTGATAAGTACAAGGCACATCTTGTTGTGAAGGGTTTTCCATAGGTTGAGGGTATTGATTACACTTAGAAATTTGCCTCTATTGCCAAGTTGAATTCTTTTTGCCTTGTCTTATCCCTCGCAGCTTCTCAGGGATGACCCATTTTTTCACATGGATGTGAAGAGTACATTCTTGCTTAGTGATCTTACTAGGGAGATTTACACGGAGCATCCTTAGGGATTTGTGCAGGATTCCCCCTTGGTATGTAGACTTTGGTATTCTTTGTATGGTCTCAAACAGGCCCCTCGGGCTTGATATGAGAAGATAGACTCTTTTTTTCTTTCCACGGGATTCACATGCTATCATTTTGTTCCTACTATCTACATTTAGCATCTTGAGGATGAGGTTTTTATCCTTGTGCTATATGTTGATGATTTATCATCATAGGTAGCTCATATTCTATGATTCAGGATGTTCAACAAGCATTGATGGAGTTGTTTGAGATGACTGATCTTGGTCCATTACACTATTTTCTTGGACTTCAGATTGTTCAGTCCTTTTTTTGGGATCTTCATTTACCAGCAAAATTATGCTCTTGACACGCTTCGGCACTTTGACATGGTTACTTGCAAGCCTAGTCCCACACCTTTTTGGTCAGGTGTTACCTTGTCTACCTCTTTCACTTCACCTTTAGTGGATCCTACATTGTATCGGCAGTTGGTTGGCAGTTTTTTGTACCTGGCACACACTTGTCTTGATCTTTCCTTTGCAGTTGGTCTTGTCTCTTGGTTTTCACATGATCCTCATGAGAGTCATTGGCAAGCTGTCAAACGTATTTTGAGATACATTTAGGGCACTATTTTGTATGGCATTCACTATACATCAAGGGCTCCTCACATTGTTGGCTTCACTAACTTAGATTGGGGTGGTGATGTTGATGATCAGAAGTCTACTTCTATCTTTGTTTTTTGTCTTGGATCTGGTCCTATATACATGGTCATGCAAGAAGAAGAATGCTCACACACTTTCATCTACAGAGGCTAAGTATAGATCTACAGTGTACGCTAGTCGGGAGATTTTATGGTTTTGGCAGTTGATGGCTAATTTTGGTTTTCCTCCTGATCATCCCACTATTCTGTGGTGCAATAATCATAGTTCTATTCACATTTCCCACAACCCAATGGAGCATCAACGCACTAAACAGATTGATCTTCATATTAATTTCATTTGCCAGCTAATTCAAGATGGTGCTCTCATTTTGGAGTACATTCCCACTAAGGCACAGGGCACTGACATCTCCATGCTATCTTTAGTTGCGTTCTATGCTTGGGGTGACAGAATTTTCCTTGGGGGTTCTTCTTGAGGCCTTCCTTCATATTTTTTAAGCATGTTTTTTCTCTCTTTTTGGAGAGGTTTTTTTCCCACCGGGTTTTCCCCTTTGTCTCTGGTTTATAGAGATTTCCTTATATACGGTACCTATTCAGGCCTTGTTGCTAGGACCCATTTCCTTCTTTCATAGTTGTGCTAGGTTAGCTTACCCCCTAAGCTTAGCTTAAGGGGGGGTGCTAAAGTAATCATCTTTTATGCTTATTAATTAAATCACATCGGTTTAATTAATTAAGTTTTTTTATTACTCTTATTGCTTAAGTTATCTCTTAGGTGCATTATAATTAATATTCATATCAATTATTAATGCACAACCTAGCTTTTATTTCCTTTAGGGTTTCATTCATCTTTTAAGGTCAAACTTTTAATTATTGTTTCATAACTTGGAATATAATTTTTCTCTCACATTTTTGAGTACTTCTGAGTTCTGATTTTTCCTTCTTTTGGATTCTCTCTTGTAACATTTATTTGCATGCATGTGTTCTTCAGGCTCTGTGGATTTGTATTTCTCAAATCCTACAAAATTTTCCAGAACAACTACATGAAAAAATACCTATTACTAATAACATAACCAAAGAAGATGACTTTCATCGCAAAAAGGATACCTCTACCATTGGAGCTCAAGAGGATCAGTCTTATAAGATCTCCCTACTGAATCATCTCCTTTTACCACAAAATTACACATCTGTGAGAAACAACTCTAATTGGTAAGTTTTTAAATGCCTCTCCTAATATTTTCAAGTCAACTTTATTGGCAAAGGAAAACTGGAAAGGTGTCAAAGATATTTTTTGTATTGTGTTAGTGAACAGATTTGTCTTTTAATAAAACCCTTTCATAATGACTCTTGATTGCCCGAACACAAATATATAATCTACAACTAATAGTTGAGTCACTTGCAATTGAAATATGCAAGTGCTCTCTAAATTTTGGTATGAAGGTATAGCTCCCTCCGTTAAATATACAAAGAATGAAATCACTAGTATGCCTTTAACCGGAAGGCACAAAAGGTGAGCAACCATCTATCCATAAACATGTGATAGATGTGGAAATTTACAAGAAAATAAATACAGACTAAGAACTCAAAGATTCTTAACTCCACATTTACAATTAGCAAACTAAGGGGAAGGTTAAAGATCTATTTCAGATAAATGTGATGCATGAAACTCAAAGATTTTTTGGCACACATGAAGAGAAATTTAGTGGATGAGGATTTATCAAAATAAATTCTTTGACACAAAGATCAATTGCAATCAAAATGAATACATTCAAAACTCAAAGATTCAAAACATATCTCATTTTTCTTCTGATAAATAATAATAACCAAAAGATTATTATTTTCATCCACACAGAAAACTATATCTAAAAATAAAACCCATTGTTCTTTCCCCTCTACAATTACAATCAGAAACAAAAATAAAATCCTCTTTCCTGCAGCACACAGTCCTCAGAAAAAGAAGCAGAACCATTTCTTAATCTTCTGGATGCATATTTATTCTCCCTTCTCTGATAAGCTTCTTTTCAGTTTTATAATAAATTCTTGAAATTAATTTCCCGTAAATTTACTTTCAGTTTGATATAATGTAGTTTATAAATGTTCTTTTTGTATCCAAACATTATAAACATAACTTTATGATAAAAGGGAATATCAAATTTAATATTGATCCATGAGCAACCTCAAGAGATGTGTCCCCCTTTTTCTTTAATTTCCCAATTTATGTTTCTGTCACTTTATTTTCTCTATCCTTCCTCCATCGGGCTCATATTCTGATATTTAATTGATTCCATTGTTTTCATCTTCTGATTATTTACTTGGCTTCAAATCTCTTTTTTCTAGTGACGACAAAGTGATTAGCTTCAAAGTATTAGAGTCAAATGCCTATTTATATCATGATTTTTACCCTCTTAGATTATCATGGAAAAATAATGTGAATAGAAATACCTTTGTCATGGGTTATTATTCATCCCTTAATTAATTTTTTTCATTATCTTATCACTGCTATGAGTGTCATTGATAAATTGGATAGTGTTGTACACAGTCAGCAATAACTTCTGACTCTGGCCATATTTTACAAATCGCTCCAGTGAACACCTAGGAAATTCAGTTTTAAAAACCATATTAGAAATTTAGCACTATCCAACAGTGCATTTGGAAGTTATGCCCCCCGCATTAATACTGTTATTTACTATTTTTGACAAATCTATGGTCATGGAAGTCTGAGTCATTGATGTTGCCATAGCTGCTCCTGAATCCTTATTTCCATACAAATTTGATGGATTACATTGAGGATCAACTTTTAATTTTACTGAATTACCATAAATCTCTACTTCTTTCTGAGGAAGGATACTTGAACTCACTATTGAAGCATTCTGAAAATCAGTTTTTTCACAGCTCTGTCTTCACATTATAAGCTTGAGCTCAATCTAATTTTCACTTGCATGAAGAATTTCTATATGGGAATGTTGTGGATATGATTCCATAACTTAAAAGCATATTAATTTTCAATTGAGCCTCTTTTTGTGAGAAACATAAACCGATACCATGTCTTTGATAAATTCTTCTTCACATACTGAAACTGCATAAGTGACACCAATAGCATGAACACTGTGAGTTTTATCTTACCACAACTAACCTTTAGGAAGGGAGCTATATCTTTTACATAACCTTTTTGAAAATAATTCATTCTTTTAGAAAGATATCACATCCCCTTTTGATCATGAAGCTGCCAACATGTCCTATATTGGGTAGCCATAAACTTTGATTAGACATTGGTATTTGCATATATATGCTTGAACCAACTTGAACCATAGAGGATGAAGCATCAGACTACTTGAAACTTTTAATCTCAAACTAAACTTGTATGAGCCAGGATGTGCCTTCAAATAATTCAACTTGAATCATGAAACTATACTTCTCATACGTTGAAAGATTTTCCCTTTGGATTTCTTGTTAAAATTGCACCTCTGAATCCATCAAACTTCTGCAAAGTCATTGAGATTATTGAACTTTCTTGAAACCTCGAACCATATGAGCTGATTTGGGCCTCGGTGAACCACTTTGAACCACATTTAACTAGGTTGAACTTAGTTTGAAGGGGTTCAATACTCATGCTTAATACAAAAAATATTCATCTGAGCAAGGATTGATATGGAGGAGACCCAAATTCTAAATTTTTAAATCAGGGTCCATATGAGGGATAACATATTGATAATGGATCTCATATTTTCTTTGCTCTTTTTCATTCAAAACATGATAGATATGTAGCTCATAAGTTTAAGGGATGGTTCCGCAAGGGATTAGGTCTCTTCACAATTCTATGGATACCAAATTTTAGGGCTGAATCTTTTGTTTGTAACTTCATGCCATTCTGGATCTCATTCCCATCTTTGCCACTGGAATACCAAGATCTTAACCTTATTGATATTTTTGCAAATCAACTATGTATTTTTATAAAGAATGACCTAATTCCCTATGAGTATATGCATCTCCCTATTAGGGTGTGTCTATTGTTAAATATTTCTAAGCCCTTCTCCAAATTCATTTGTATTCTATCAAAAATTGGTGCATGGGAGCAATAAATTATTATTGAAGATGCAGAGTCCATTAAAAACATTCCAACTATTTAGATCACTTTAACAATTAGTGTTGGGGTTCTTGATGTTCAACACTAAAATACTGTGATGATCATGTTACAGACCCTCTTCTCTAATCTTTTTTACATTTCTAGAAAAATCCCAAGATAGGCATAGGCATTTCTAGGAAGAGGACATGAATTTAGACACCTCTCAAATAAAGGAATGTTCCTTAATTGTAAAAAAATTTATGCTTCCACCTATGTCATTAAAAAATAAGTTTTCTGAGGCTATTATAAATGTTCTTTATGATATAGGTGTTGGGTGTAAGAAATAATATTTTATAGTTCCCCAGTGGTTTGTCCTAAAATAGTTCAAAACTATCTCTAAGGATATTAAAGCATTTATACAATTCAGAGTGTCTCCTATTAATAGACAGAAGGAAATGCCCACCATGTCTATAAAATATAATACATAGGTGAATGCATCACCCTCTATAAGGTCTAGTCACCTCTCTAATTTTAGAAATATATATGATGTAGCTCACAAATTTCTATTTAACAAACATCTAAATAATATAATGAAAAAAAATTTATATTTATCTCATTCTACTCCCCAAAATTTGCATTGGAAACCTCTTCCTTTTGAGAAAGATCAGGCAAAGTAAAATTCTCCAGGAAATTTAGAACAAATGTCGCATGATTTATTGATCTTGGTGGCATCGGATCTGTTAGATGAAATAACAGAGGATATATTGTATAAAGACATTAAAATGTCTCATGCTTCATATTTCTTTCTCTCCTCTTCCGATGAATTTTTTTATGAAAGATTAGGAAATAGGTTGCAGAAAGATAATATGAATGTTGATGAGGTTTTCCAACGTAGTATAGACCTATTATTTTTTTATCTACACATACAAGAATCTCTCCCTACTCCTTTAAAGATTCAACATGATCATTTCGTAGAGGTACATAAACATAAAGGATTTGAATTCTCACAGACCCTTTCAATTTCACAGTCACCCTCTTCAAGAATACCAGCTAAGAAAATGCCAAAAACAAGAGGGAGAAAGTCAAAAATTAGTAAGATCAAAGAGGAAATACAAGCGGGCATGGAAACTACACTTGATGGAAAATTTTCACCCATAAAGAGACCAAGGAGAAATTTTTGTTCTCCTCACTTGCAATGAAGATAATTTCACGGATTGTCAGAGGTGTAAACATAGAATTAAGAAACATCTTGATTCTTCATGGTTTGAAATTATCATATATAAGAAATAGGAAAATCTCATAATACATTCCAAAAAATAGTTCGTAAATGGTCCAATTGGAAGTCTGTGAATGCTCCATTAGTGGGAGCATCTAAAGGTCTTATTTATTTATGGAATATTAAGACAACTAAAGTTGAGATACTTAAACAAGGTAGTAATTGGAAAATGATAAACGTACAAAATTTTGATCTATCATTTAATCTAATCAATGTATATGGACCAACTTCTACTCATGAGAAAAAAATGCTTTGGATTTCTTTAATGGCTCTTATTCAACAGTATTCAGATCAGAATATCATTTTAGGGGGAGATTTTAATGCAATAACTTCTTCTATAGAAAAGAAAGGTGGAATCTATCCCCCCATTAAAACTATCAAGGACTTCAACTCATTCATAAATTACAATTCTTTAATTGATGTCTTGCCCGAATGGCCTCTTCACATGGACTAATAGAAGAAAAAAATTTCTCTAGATAGAAGAAAGATTGGATAGATTTCTTATATCACCCTGTTGGAAGATTCAAGATTTTAATATTCAGTCTGATATTTTATCCTCACAGGCTCTAATCATTTTCCTATTTCATTGACGATCATGAAGAATGCTCCAATGTCATTTAATAGGCCATCATTCAAATTTGAAAGAATGTGGTTCTGTCATCCACATTTCATTCCCCTTTTACAAAAATGGTGGGTGAGTGCCTGTTAGAATTTAATCTTTACTTGCTTTATGTAAGTAGGTGATTCCTATGGAATCCCTACATCTATTTTGTCCTCTTGTGAGGATAATTCATTTTATGTATTTTCTTATTTAGATTCCTCCTTAAGAGGAAATAACACAAGTGGCACACACTTTATGAAATGTGGCATACATAGATATGGGAGTTACCA
>MU225326.1:2145871-2224078 GCA_018584345.1 Thuja plicata | reverse complement strand
TAGATTCCTTCCCCCTTTGGCAGAAATGGAAAAGGGTACCATAACTCATCTATAATCTTTTGTAGCTTTTTCAAATCTTCATTTTTAACAACCAAGTGCAATGTCACCCAAATGTGCTGTAGTATTCCTTCGATCACTCCCCCTGAGGAGTAGATCCATACATCAAGTCTGGAAAATGATATAGCTCTGAAAGCCACTGGAATTATGCATATCTACATCAATCAATTATCACAAGGAGGGGCTCTGATCCTAAGCATGCTTCTAAGATACTCAAAAGAGTCTTTTGGCAAAGGTTATATATATATATATATATATATATATATATATATATATATATATCTGCTATCTATTCCTTTGTGCTAATATATTCCAGTTTAATCTCTTTATTTTCTACCTTCTCCCTCAAGAAATGATACTTAATAGAAATATGTTTAGTCTTTGAATGCATTACAGGATTCTTTGACATATTCACTGTGCTGGTTTTATCATAATGGATAACCATTGGATCTTCAAAAATCATTCCAATGTCCTTCAACATTTGTTTCATCCAAACAACTTGTGTGCAATTTATTGCAGCAGCAACATACTCTAATTCAAAATTAGATTGAGAAATATAGTTCTTCTTCTTGTTCAACCAAGAAACCAACCTTTTCCCAGGGATAAATGCACCACCACTAGTACTCTTTTTTTCATCCACATTACCTGCCCAACCAACATCAGTATAAGCCCATAAAATAAAATCATCTACTTTTTCATACCATAATCCATATTCTATTGTTCCTTTCAAATATCTAAAAATTCTTTTCACGGCAGAAAGATGTGCCTCTTCAGGATCTTCTTGATACCTTGCCACAATACCAACTGCATTGGTAATATTTGGTCTAGTGTGAGTTAGATACTATAGACCACCAATCATAGATCTATACTTTGTCTGAACTACACTTTGAGTCTCATCATTACTAGTCAGTTTATGTCTAGTCACCATAGGTGTTCCAACATGTTTACAATATTCCATTCCAAACTTCTTCAACATTTCCTTAAGATACTTGGTTTGAGATATAAAAATTCCATTCTTACTCTCATTAATTTCCAAATCAAGAAAAATTTTCATTTCACCAATCATTGACATCTCAAATTCATTTTCAATTTTTCTAGAGAACTTCTTACTCATCTTATCATTGCCTCCAAAAATGATATCATCAAAAAAAACTTCTATGATTAAGATTCCATCTTCATTAGTTCTTAAATATAAACTAGTGTCTACATTACCTTTTTTGAAACCAAGGTGAAGTAAATACTTGTCCAGTCTTGCATACCATTCTCTAGGTGCTTGTTTCAGTCCATAACATGTTTTCTTCAACTTATAAACCATGTCTCCATCCTCTATCAAAGGAAAACCATCAGGTTTGTCAATGTAAAATTCTTCTTCTAGATCACCATTCAAGAATGTTGATTTCACATCCATCTAATATACTTTAAAGTCTTTATGTGCATCATAAGCAAGAAATAATCTCAGAGCTTCCAATCTAGCAGAAAGAGCAATTTTTTCTTCATAGTCTATGCCTTCTTGTTGTGAGTAGCCTTTAAATACTAGTCTAGCCTTGTTTCTTACCACTGTTCCTTCCTCATCCATCTTATTTCAAAAAACCCATTTTGTACCTATCACATTTCTGTTCTTAGGCCTAGCAACCAGTTCCCAAGTATTGTTTTTCTTTATCTATTCAAGTTCTTCTTCCATAGCTTTATTCCAAGATTGATCTCTACATGCTTCATCAGTAGTCTCCAGATCAACTTGAGAAATCAAAAAAATTTCATCTCTAACTCTATCTCTATTCATTATACCTTTATTTGCATCACTAATAATTTGGTCTTCAGGATGGTTCTTCTTAACATACCTCAAAGTGTTTTGAGTCTTAGTAACTTCAGTCACTTCATCTTCAATTCCATTTTCAATCATCAAAGGTTCTTTAGGTTTAGCAGTAACCTCTTTCATCTCTGTAATCTGACCACAGTCATACATTCTTTCCTGAATCTGAAACTTTTCATCTATCCTCACATTGGCACTTTCAATCAACTTCCTCAATCTCATATTGAAACATTTATATGTTTTACTCTTAGTAGAATAACCAATAAAAATTCCTTAATCAATTCTAGCATCAAACTTCCCTATCTCATCATCTCTTTTGATATAACATTACTTCCAAATATTCTAAAATATTTTACAGTAGGTGTATGATCAAACCATAATTCATAAGGAGTCTTACTCGTGCCTTCTCTAATCTATATTCTATTCAAGGTGTACACAATAGTGTCAACTGCTTCTATCCAATGAACATGTGACACATTTCCTTCTAGAAAGATAGTCCTTGCAACATCTAATATAGTTTTGTTTCTTCTCTCTACAATCCCATTCTGTTGTGGAGTTCTAGGAGCTTATGTCTGTCTATATATTTCATGTTCTTCATAGTAGGTATTAAATAAGTTTGGTGTAAACTCTCCACCTCTGTTTGATCTCAAACATTTTATCTTCAAACTAGATTCATTCTCAACTTTTTCTTTAACTAACTTGAATTTGTCAAATGCTTCATATTTCTCTCTAAAATATGTAACCCACATCATTCTAGAAAATTCATCAACAAAAATTATAAAGTACCTTTCACCATAATACGATCTTGTTCTTGTAGGACCACACAGATCTGTATGCATGAGATCCAACATTCCTTTGCTGAATAATATTTTCTTTTAAAACTGCTTTCGGTCTACTTCCCCATAACACACTCTCTACACATAGTGTTAGATGGCTTTACAATATTAGGTAGATCTCTCACAACATTATTCATACTTTCCTTCACAATGTTATCAAATTTAACATGGAAACATCTTATATGTCATATCCAACTATCATCAACCTTTGCAATAAAACAAGTAGCTTCTCAAATACATTACCTCTATATTTAGTACTAGATGTGATCAAATCACCTAATTTACTTCTGATAGAGCATTTCCCATTAATCAATTTCAACTAATAACCTCTATCCACTAACTTTCCAATACTCAATAGATTATGCTTAAGTCCATCAACAAGTAATATATTGTTAGTATTTGTCTTTGCATCTAGAGAAATAGATCCAACTCCAATGATAAGTTTAGGAGTATTGTCACCAAATCTAAAAACACCACCACCATATATTTTCAAACAAAAAAATTTGTTTTATCTCCAATCATATGATGTGAATAACCACTGTCTATAACCCATTCAAATTTATTTTCAACATGAGATACTAAGGCTTTTTCCTCATGTATAGGTTCATCATCCTTTATAGCAATAAATCTAGTTTCAACATAGTCACCATCATCATCAAAAATACCCTCACTAGCATAATAAAATTCATTGTCTTTAGAATAATTCAATTTGTAAAACTTAGGTTTGTGCTTAGGAACCCTTGTAGGACATCTAGATGCAAAATGACCAATCTTGTTACATGAAAAATATTTCAAAGGTAATTTTCCTTCAAATTTACCATTGCCTCTCTTCTCTCTTCTAGCGATCAATTCTACCAATTCATCTATCTTCCTTTCTTTCTCCAGTGTCTGTTATCATTCCTCAACATATTCTCCAAGATCTTCTCTTAGGTCATAATTGTTGGTGCTCACAATTCCAGATAAGGTCTTTTTTTTCTTATGCACGATTTCCTTGAATGGTGACTGGACTTTAGGTAAAGTATATCCCAATTCTGCAGCATCAAAAGTAGTTAGCTTTCCAATCAACATCTCTCTAGTGAATTTTGGTGTCAAATGTATAATCTCCTATATAGCTTGTAATTTGGTTCTATAAACAGGTGTCAAAGATCTAAGTATCTTTAAAATCACTTCTTCCTCATTGTAAATACCTCCAGAGTTTCTAATGCAACTAACCACTTTAGTAATTCTTTGTCCATATGCCCTAATGTTCTCATTTTCTCTCATCTTTAGTGATTCCATCTTTGTCTTCCAGTTCTATAGCTTTTCCTATTTTGTAAATTTGTCTCCTACATATAGTGCTTCTAATCTTGTCCAAATTTCATGTGCAGAATCCAAGTATTTTACTTCTGTGAATTCACCTTCAGAAAGTGTGTTGATCAATGGTTCCCGTGCAACCATATTACATGAAAATAGCTTCTTTTCATCTTTAGTAGCCTTCTCTAGTTCATCTTCAGTTACTATCTTCTCATCCTTCTTTGTGATCATCCAGTAGTCAAGTCCCAAATATAGCAAATGTGTTCTCATCTTGTTCTACCAACTGTCAAAGTTTTCAGGATCAAATTTCAGACTATCCTTCCTATATTAATACATCTTTAGGATCATCTCAATTTTTTAATCTTTCTCTCTAAGGAATAGTATCTCTAATACCAATTTTTAGGAATAACAATCTACAAGACAAGTGAGAGGGGGGTGAATTAGTTGTGATATAGATTATTAAACTTTAAAATTTATAAACCAAAACTGCAAGGCAAATGATAACACAGTAAATGCCAACACAATAACACAATACTTATTGTCAAGGAAACCTATAAAAGGTAAAATCCTAGTGGGAATTATCACCCATAAATAATATACTAAGAGTATAGTATCCCTGTTAAAAGATTTAGCCATGTTAGGAGCTTATTACAACATTACAGTACACAATCCCTATTAGGAGACAAACCCTGTTAGGAGTCAAGAAAAGCAGTAGGCTCACTACCCAGGAACACTTCCCAAAGAAGGTTAAATCCACCCTCAAGGATTCACAATTCGAACAAGTGTATATAGGAAATATACAATCTAGTGAACTATCTAATAGAAACTATCTTTGCTTGGTCAGTTCCAATGAAGTATTCTTATCACAAAACTCTGCTCTACATCTAGCATCAAACAAGCCTCACAACTTTCACTTCTCTTCCACTTCCACATCTTTCCAAAAGAAAAGATCATTCATATATACCCTTTTACAATAATTCATTAGGTCAGCCAATTAAGCTTTCCTAATACACAAATAATTAATTAGGTCATCCAATTAGGCTTTTCCAATATACAAACAATTATATAACCCCTTACTAAGATACATATGTTACCTATAAACAATAAACATCATTTACAATCCATTGGTTATATTCCTAGATCCGCAATCCATGCTCACAATTCATATTACACACTACATCTTTAAATTCGGCCACCAAATAGGTCTCCTCCAAAATACATTCCATAGTGGATGTTGCCAGAATGCTCACCCCAATGGAACACAACTCAATACTCCACAATATGTCTATAGTCCTCCAGTAAGCTTGCTTCATCTGAAATATCTTTGCCAGTAAGATATACCTGAAACACAAAGACCTTCTCTGTCAACCATCACAGTTATAGTCCAGAAACCAATCTTCACCAAATCAACTGTAACAACCACAATATGTAATATAAAGTCAAGAAACCTTAGGAATAAGGTCAACACACATCCTTATTCATATAACCAACTTCAATCTTTCTGAAACATTTGTACAGTGTGTGTACACTTCTTCCAATAAAGTAACCAGTTTGTCCTCTCCATGGAAACATATGTTGACATCAGTGACAAAACATGAATGTCAACAACATGATCAGTACCCAAAAATGATATCATCCAACAGGTCTTCCACTCGTCTCCTTCCCTAATCCTAATCTTATGATATTCACTCTTCAAATCTATTTTGGTGAAATATATAGCTCCACTCAAATAATCCATGAAATCATCCATTATTGGAAAAGGAAACTGGTACTTTATTATGATCTTTTTGATGGCTCTAGAATTGGTACCACATCCTCCATTATTCATATTTCTTAAGTGTTAACACTGCAGGCACTGTACAAGGACCTAGACTCTCTCTAATTAAGACTTTCTACAAAATATCTTGGACTTGCCTATTGAGTTCTTCAATCTCTACTGGTGTCATCCGATATGCTTCCTTGCTAGGAAAATTAGCTCCTAATATAAAATCCATAAAATGGATAATACTCCTCATAGGTGGTAATCCATCAGTAAAATTATCTTATACAATGTCTGCATACTCATTCTAAACTCCAATTATTTCTTTTGGATGTTGCTCTTCTAGTACAATCTCCTTAGACTTCTTGGGCAGTAAAGAAAAACACACATTATCATGTTGCATGCCATATAATAACTTCCTACTATCCACTAAATAAATCCTTGCACTAGTACACACTTCACTCTTAAGGGGTTCTTCCAAGGGTAACAAATTTTCCTTCATTCCATTAGAAACAATTGTGTAGACATTATTCCTACCATCATGTATAGCTTTCCTATCATACTGACATGGTCTACAAAACAAGATATGACACACATCAATAGGGATAATATCACATAAAAAATTTCATATTACTTTCCAATATTTAATTTAATTAGACATTGTTCACTTACCAGTACCTTAGGTTCATCTTGAATCCTTGTGATCTAATAGGGTTTAGGATTCTTGAATCTCTGCAACTTCAATTTGTCAATCAACTCCTCCGAAGCAATATTATAGGAACTGCCACTATCTATGAAAAAATTTCACACCTTTTCTTGTACCTTGCATATAGTTTGGAACAAATATTCCTCTATAGTGGTTCCACATCTTTCTCTCCTTGGTATAGGGTTCTCCAAGTTATCAGGTTTTCTCCATCCTCCACTTTATTATTGTTTACTTATCTAGTGGAATCTTCATCTGCAATATTTTTTTGCCTACTACTTTTCGCCTTCTTCTCAGATTTTCCTTGTTTACATTCAAATGATTTATGTCTTTCTTCACCACATTTTAAATAAGTGTCACTGAACTTCCTTCTATCACCACTACTTTTTCCTTCATTGTGATAAGAAATTATTTCATTTCTTTTGTAGTGATCGTTATCCTTAGCTTATGACTCATTTTTGCCTTGATCTGCAAAAGATCTACCTCCACCAGCACTAGTACTGCAATGACCTCTCTAAAACTCTCCTCCTCTATCTCTTTTCCTATGTTCATGCCTTCAGTTCAACATTTCTTCAACCTTCAAATCCCACTTATAAGATTATTCAACACTCCTAATATGTATCAGACTGATTGCATCCTGTATTGACACCCTCAAACCATTAAGGTAATGAGAAACTTATTCATCTTATCATCTACATGCCCATATATAATGTTTAGCTTGCAAAACCTTGATATAACTCTTAACACTTAAGTCTCTCTGCTTCAAGTTCTGAAAAATCTGAAATAGACTCACTTGGTAATCTTAATTCAAAAAATTAGCCTTTAACTTATTCACCATTATATCCCAAGATCTTATCTTTTCTTTACCCCTTCTTTGTCTATTTGTCTGCAAATGTTCCCACCATAACGATGCATGCCCTTTTAACATATTACAAGCTTATTTTACCTTCTTCTCTTCATTGGTTCCTTCAAGTTCAAAGTAATTTTCCATCTCTATAATCCAATCTATAAATTCATTAGAATCAAGGCTACCATGATAGTCTGGTGGATTGAAATGAGGCCCCGTGTTCACATTGGTCAAGGCTCTTATGAACCTCTCTTCCTCTTTAATCAACTATGGTCATTCTTCTTTGTTCACTCCTTCCCTTTCCTGATTATGTTTGTAATCTTCTTCACCACTTGCATCCTCAATTTTTTTTCCCCTCTTTTTGTGTTGTTTCCACTTCTTCTAATCTAGTGGTAATTGGTCTCAACATATCCAAGATAGTTGGATCTTCATTCCTTGCTCTGCCTCTAGAATTTATTCTAGCCATCTTCATAGTATTCTTTAGTTGTAGGTGAGATCCTCTCTTATTCCACCCCACAAGAAAAACCCTAGGTTTTAAAACCTTTCTCTGATACCACTTGATGCATTCAAGAATATTGGGAACTCGTAGAGTCCAAAAAATCCTTGCAGAAAGAGCCACAAAGTAGTAGCCCACAAGAGAAAAAAGAAATGAATGCTAGATCAACCTCATTATCATATAATCAATAAGATGAGACTACTGTAAGTAAAAATACATTCCAGGCATACATGCCTGATTGGAACCTTCAGTAGGTTATCTTTTTACACGATCTACCTACAACAACTACATGAACCTTCTATAATTACTTTCTTCTATTAGATCTATAGACCATATTCCTATAGATGCTAAGGTTATATTCTATTCTATTCTATTATGTTCTCTTTATTTCAAGGAATCATTTACAAGAGTATTTAAGGCCTTTGCAAACATCAGGTCAGCCAAGAAAGATTATATTTCCCAATGAAAAGAAAACATATTATAGCATATAGGTCAGGACCAAAATCATAAGGATTTCCATCCAATGATTGGAATATTAATCATGATCCCTCCATTAGGTTAGGCACAAATGTAATATCATCAAGAAATTTAACACTAGAAACACGTTGGAAAACATGAAGAACAAGACAATTCTTCCAAGAATATGAAAGATCTCATGCGTAAAGCATTCAAATGGTGTGTGAACCTAGGAGACAGACCAACACAATTCCAAGAACACATTGTATAGAGTGCAACCACAAATAATCCAAACTGAATGATCACAGAAAGAAACTTAGAGACAAATCAAATAAGAAAATAGGAAAAAAAATATTTTTGGTTGATGCAAAATTTCCAAGAACCCAAGATGCTCATGTATCAAGATAAGAATACTAAATTATTTCATGTATCTTCAAAATTAAAAACAGCAGAAATTCTAATTTTTTTCATTGATGATGATATCTATGGTGACAAACTTACAAATGCATGGGAAATTCAGGAAGATGGTGCTCACTTTTTAAAAAAATATTTTAGCTCCAACTCCCTCCCTACTCCAAATGAGTCTCAAGAAAAATAATTATTAACTATGTCATTTCATCTATTATAACTCCTTAGGATAATTCTCATATAATAAAACCTTTCACTTAGAAGAAATTTAAACATATAGTCTTCTCTCTTTCTCTAGATAAAGCTCTAGGCCCTATGGGTTTACTGCCCTTTTCTTCCAAATATGTTGGGATGTTATCAACTTTGATCTTTTGGCATCTTTAGAGAAATCGAGAAAAACTACCGTAGTCTTGAAAAATATTAATGTCACCAATATTTCTATCATACCAAAGATTAAGGAGCTTAATATTTTTGCAGGTTTCAGACCCATTTCATTATGTAATACGATTTATAAGATCTTTTCAAAAGCTATTTATTTGAGACTACAACATTTAATTCCAAAAATTATATCCCCAGAGAAGGGTGGTTTTGTTCCAGGGAGGGAGAGCATGGAAGGAGCTTTAGTATCTCATGAAGTACTTCATTCAATCAACACATGTCAACTGCCAACATTCATAGTCAAGTTAGATATGATGAAGTTATATGATAAGGTTAATTGGACCTTCTTATTAAAATTTATTAAGATATTTGGATTCTCAAAAAAATGGTTTAAGTGGATCAAATCATGCATATCAGGTGCTTTCTTCTCAATTATTATTAATGGAGCACCTGTTACCAATTTTCACTACATTGCTCTAATTGGCAGAGTTTTTATCAGCTCTGCTTATCCTAAGTGAAGGGGTTCATTTTGTTACTCAAATTTATCTAATTTGTTTAACTGCATTTCATATGTCAAGATACATTTCAATTTTAAGTCACTGTTCAGTTTGCACTTTAAAAGTAATTTTATGAGAAATGTGCAACTTGTTGTCCTAATCTTCAAAATAGAAAATCAAAGTGCAAAAGTGACAAGAGTTCACTTCTTTTAGAAGAAAGAAAAGATACAGGTATGTGTGCATACTATTCAAACACAGTGGCGTACAAGAAAATCACTAGGTTGTAAGAAGACAATCATTTAAATGGAAATTATCATAATAGGAGAAAAAATAGAGGGTGAAATGGGTATAATGCTATCAAGTTCAGTACATATAATATCATGAAGCAATAGGAAGGTTACATTATCCAATGTCATGCATGGTAATATATAGAGCAAAAAGAAATTGTAAGGTACTAGTTTTATTTCTTATTCACCACTCTCTAGTATGACATGAATCATGGAAATAGGGCATAATTTTACTTTGTGCACAGTTGAACATCAAGATTCTAGATCTATATAAAGACAATGAATCATTAAAGGGACATGCATGTCTTTGTATGAAACCTTTTGATTCAATAATCATACAAAAAAGAGATAAAAATAAATAGTAGGTCAACTAGTTAAGATATTATAGTTACATGTTATGTCAGAGTCAAGATACATCTGTATAGGAAGCAAAAGAGATGTGGTATTAAATGAAATCAAAGGTCCAAAATATTTCAATGGATAACAATGATCAAATATCATGGCATTACTATTTTAGATTTTTGAAAGTACAGACATGTCATAGAACTGTGTGTGTGAAATGTACACCTCTAAACAACACAAACACTTCAATAGGTCATTACGTGATTAATCTAAGAAAGCATAAAACTTGTAAAACAATAAACTAATCTAAATCGACCTATTTCCTTATAGTAGCAAAGAGTATGAGTTTTCCCTCAGATCATTGCAAACCCAGTGACTTGACACTCTAAATGAATGATTTGAAAATGATATTAATCTATTGATGCAAGTACAAAGAGATGATTAATCCAATGATTATCTAAGATTGATTATTAAAGCCCAAAGAAAAGTGTTCCTAGATTATTAAATCAAAATTCTTTGAAAACATAAACATATGCAAATGCTTAAATTCTCAAATACAAATTACAAACAAAACCTGCATAATAATTGTACTTAAATTCTTTGGATCCTTTGTGAGGAAAATGAATCTTTCTTTTATAGAAAATCTCTCTTGAACCGATGATCAAGATTGAAAGTTGAATAATGGACAAGATTGACTCAAAGAAGCACAATACATGTGCACAGAAGATCATTGGTTGAGAGAGCCAGTTAACAGAACTGACAGATCATTCATTTAGGAAACTTCAAAAATCAGTTCTCATTTAACTAGATTGTTTCAAAAATGAGAAGCACAACAAACTTCATTAATTAAACAAGATAGATTTGTTTCTAATTTCATGTTCAGTCAACTGAAATGATGAAATAAAATGCATTTTTTAATATTTAAAATGATTTAAATGCACTTTTACTCAAATTTATTAATTTATTTCTTTTTTAAATTTAATTGACAATATCTATTTATTTCATTAACATACTAGGTTATTAATTAAATAAATGATATAAGGTTTATTTGTCAATATTTTAGGATTTAGGAATTAATTAATCAAATCAAGTGCGATGATATATTAGGACCTAGGGTTTAGTTCATATTAGACTAAAGATGTTGAATTTCCTTTAGGGTTAGGATTTAGGATTATCAATATTAGGGCTTTCTTGATGAGAGATCGAGATTACAGCTATAAGGTGTAGATGACCATTTTTTAGGTCATTACATTTACCCCTCTTTTAATTGATGTGCAATCAATACATTGATTCAAAGAATTGTTAGAGATGAGACAAAGCATAGTCTGATTTGAAGTGATGAAACCATTCTTTCAAAGAGGATCAAATCCAAGCTTTATTGGATGAAGATCAATCAAAAGATATCGAACAAAAGACTTAGTTTGATTTGAAGCGATGAAACTGAACATCTATCAGAAAATATTAAACCTTTTTATTGGCTTGAAAAAATAACCATTTTGATTTGAAGAGATGAAATGGATTACCGTTAAGAGGTTGACTAGAAAAATTTTACTTGACTTGAAGAGATGAAGCCACTTTGATCAATGTGTTTGATTTCATAATGAATGACTTGTATAAGATTGATCTATCTATTTTTGAGTGTATCTGTCACTATATAAGACAATTTATTTGGTTTCCTTTGGTTTATGATAATCTTAACTTGATGTGATGTGATGAAGCTGAGATGTCCCAAGTGATGGGATCTTTCTTGGTGATGATGTGATCACTAAATTGTTGATGCCCTCATCCTGTGCACTTAGGAGAAAAATTGAAATATTGCTAGGTGCCCCAATGATTGAAAGCAAATTGATTAATTAAAATGATGCTAGAAGAAATTGATTTGATTTGGAAGAGGTTGCAAGTGTTTATAACCCATTCTACACTTGTTTTGAGGTCCTTTTGACCAAGTTTGACAAAAATTTTGGTAGGCTTGACCAAGTTTGACCAAAATTTTGACACATGGATTACTTAGAAGAAAAACATGATAGATTTCCATTGGTTTGAAGTCCAAAAGAACTAATTATGCAAGCAGTCAACTATGGTTGAGTGACAAGGTTGACTATGAAATTTCACAAGTGAAATGATTTCAGATTTTGATTTCAATCTTGAAAATGGAATCAAAACGGTCCAATTAGCCAGGGGTGCAATTTTCACATCAGTCGAAGCAAGTTGAAAATTAGGTCAAAAACCTATACAAATGCCAAAAGGGTCATTTTTTAATTCATTTCATTCCATTTGAGTTTCAAACAGTCCCTGAGAAAAATGGTGGTCCCCATTGATACTCCCTAATTCGAGCGCCAATGAGTCCACAACCGGCTCAGGAACTATCGAGCAATGGTAAGTGCATGAAACAATTCCCATTCAATTCATGTTTCATTGATTTTTGTGAATTTTTCATGTTTTTGGGACGTATTTGAATTTGAATCCTCAGTTTCTCACACGAGCCTGGGGAGGGCTCATATGAGAAAATTCTCCCATATAGATACTCATAATAAACCATTAGATTTTTTTGTATTCCCCTTATCCATAAATTCTACAAGCACCTTAAAAATAGACCCTTTGAATCACTACCATCCAATTGTTTATCCTTCTCATTTTCCAAGCAATAAACATAATAGAAGCCCCTAAGACCCAAATCTAGAATCGACATCACTCTGTCCTTTCTCCTAGTTTTGATCTAATTTGAATTAAGGTGGATTTTTATTCTAATGTACAATCATGAAATTAGGGAGAATATAGATCCTATTAGGTGGTCCCCATTTTCTATTATACAGTGTGTATAGAGGTTGTGGTGCTCACCGTTTCCTTGCAAAGGATAGAAAATAGTTTAGTAGTGTAGTGGTAATGAAGGAGAAGGATAATCCATGATCCTAGACATGAATAACTTGGCTAGTGACATGCAATACAATAGTTTTAATTAAAATCAGTCAGAGATATTGAATGGGAAACAAATCTTGGTCATCTGATCAAATATAATCATTGACACAAGTCTAAATTAGAAGTTTCTAGTCAACTATCTAAACCTTCACACGAGGTAGCATTTATGATACATTTATTAGTTCTAGAAGCAAAAAAAAAAACATCACAAAATAACCTGTAGTTTTTTCTCATAATTCTAGTAGAGAAATTCAATAACAAAACTTAGAGGCAGCTGGAGGTTCATATTTGATGCCAAGTTTAGATCTCAAAGCTAAAAATCAGAACTTTATTTCTTTCCACTGAGAAATAGAAGTGCATTTTTTATTCTCTTCTTTTCACTACTTTGTTAAGAGTAATAATAAACCTTACCTAGAGATAAAATTTCAAGTATATAAGATGACACCTAAAAAAGTAGACATAGTTAGCAAGAAAGATGATATAACGCCCTGCCAAGAAACCCAAGTGAATTAACCTACTCTGCTAGTTTTGATTACCCCTCGAAAATATAGGAGGGTTCCTAGAGTTCCTAGCTCCCTGAGACTGATTACCTTTGAAACCAGAAGAAGGACCACTAGAATGAACACTCATCTGACCACCATGGCACAATGCCAATTTTCTCTCCACAAGAGTAACCTTAATGACCCCTTCTTTGAGGGTAATAGGCTCAAAGAGCTTAATGTTAATCAACTGATCGAGATGATGAAGAGCGCGTGATAATAGTTATACATGTTTGTAGAAATAATTATATCGGTTTCTATTTTGTCATTGATGTCAAGTAATTGATTACTGATTAATATTGAGTAACCATATCATAAGAAGGAGAAGTTAAATGGGTGAAAAATATAGATTAGACAATGATGAAGTAATGTTGATAAGTTTTTTTCTACTATATATTTGATTTTATTAAGTTGGTACATTTGATTGATAAGGCATAGATTGCAAAGAGTTAAATTATGACTGAAAAGATTTACTCTATCGAGCTAGATGGAGTTAGTTGGTATAGAGTTGTGTTAGTCATTTTTAGTTATCGAGTACTGAGAATAAGTTAGGCACCGAGCAGTGAATGAAGTTAGTTACCGAGTTGCAAAGCAAGTTATCGAGTACAAGATATTGATTAAAAATGGTTATAAGATCAAATTTAATATGAAGCTATGATGATCTGAATGTTCATAAGAATTAAAGGAAGTTTGTTAGAATATTTACAAGAGATAAAATTCAATGAGAAGATCTAAGGTGAAGATTAAGCGGTTAAACCTTATTATTAGAGTTCCAAGAAACAATTCAAGTTACGAGGTAAAAGTTAAATAGTTTGCCAAGTTGAGATTTGTGAAGAAGATGATCAAACAACTAAGAGAAAATTATGGAAAATCTACGCAAGCAAATTAAGAGGAAAAAAAATTCTATACAAAGGATGAGAAATAAACAGAGAGGATATGTTGGCAAGTTGAATTAAGAAGTAGAAGCTAAAGAACATAAGTTATCGAGTAGAATAGAGAAGAAGAAAGAGAAGAATATACAGTCTAGAGAAGAGACAAATAGAGTATGTGATGCTAGTATTCATGTGAGCATAAAGCATCTGAATGAAGTAAAATACAGTTGCTATATTTATAGATCAAAATTTTACTATTACTTATTAGCATTTGTAAAAAAGAAAAATCTCTTAATCGAATGGATTTAACAGTCCTATTTGTAAATCCTAGAAGTAGGTGACATTCCAAAAGAGTGTTTAAAGACCTCTAAAAAGGTGACTCCTAAATGTTGGAATAATGGAATGGTGTGTACTGAGAGGGGAGGGGTGAATTAATACCCTTAAAACTTTTTATCAATCAACCATTAGTACTATGTTCTTGCATTACCGACCTTTGATGCTTTTCTACCTTAGGCATATACTATAAAAACATAAAATTAATTGCATGTAAACATTCATGAAATATAAGTACACATGAAACAAGAATTGGTAACACCAAAAACCCCTATTAGAAGGTAAAAACTATGGTGGGGATGAAACCCACAAAGCTTCACTATCTACAAAATGGAAGGTGCCAGTTAAGGATACAAGTGTGATCACTTTTGGTTATCTTACCATGTTAGGAGTAACATTTGAGACTTGTTAAGGTCTACTTTGTTAAGATATTTAGCAACACTATTAAGTGTGCACTTGGTTAAGAGATTTACATAAGGATTGTTAAATCCACCTTCTTAAAGGATTTCTTCTATTTTCTACAATTGTTAGAGAGTAGTCAAAAATACTTGTTGACCTGATAGTATGCAATCTTTAATTGCTGAATACAGATCCTTTAAGTTCACAATGTATGTGTATCACCTATAGTGATTGATTAATACCTCTGTTATGATTGGTAGCCTTGAATCTTGTTCTCCATAACTGATTTCCTCTTTTGTTTTCCTTTTTAATAAAACTCTTTGTATAATCCATAGATGTCTATTGTGGCTATAATCATCATTGTTTGATTGATTTTTACATCTATTTATACAATATATTGACCTATCTAGGTTTCATGCTTTACAATGAAAACTCTATGATCAAAGGTTTACAACTTGACCTTGATCTCCTATTTTGCATGTTTACAATCAGTTAGACTGATTAAAATAATTACATATGCTTTACTTGTCCCTTAAGAAATGGTTTTAAAGATAAGCATTAAATCTAATTATAAAACTCTAGTGTTTTATCTGACGTGTAACTCAGATCCACATTTCTCTAAATTAAAGTCGTCTCTTGTTTAACTAGTACTCAAGTTTCTCTGTAGTCTTTCCTCGGTGATGTCTCTGTAGACATTCTAATTCTTGGGTTTCTCTGTAGACTATCTGTCAGTTTTCTCAGTAAAAAGTGTCGTCAATTTACACTATAAACTGTCTGTCAGTTATAGTGCACTTAGCATTTTTTATGACCTTTGTGAACTGTTGTGTCAAGTTGCACTATAAACCTGTCTTTCAGTGATCATGTTAACGACAGTTCAAAAACCATTTTTTTTGTATACTAATGACAAAATATTATCCTTTAGGATTATCAATCTCCCCCTTTGGCATTAGTATCAAAAACTGATATATGCAAAACTGAAATGTTCAGTATTTACACCAAAATGTTTACCTTGTCAATATGACTCCCCCTATGTGCATGCCTTGGTATTGTATATGTACATGTTACATTTTCCTTTATACATATATTTACTCTTCTATCATCTCCCCCTTTCACCTTATCATTTCCCTTTTAATATTATTTCCCCCTTTATCATATCATTTCCCCATTTTTTTTGAAATAATGAAAAAAGTGTAATACTTGCAATTTGTCAAAAATGTGGGAATGGGATTTCTTAATTTCTTCCATCATCTTCTCTCATTTCTCTTGGAGGTGTTCCAGGTCCATGTGCTATGTTAGAGATTTTTCTTGCTGAAACTTCAAAGATGCTTGATTAACTCTATGACTCCCAATGTTTGAAAATACTGACTCAAGCGAGAGAAAACTCTAATTGATGAGGGTTTATGATAATATCTGGGGAAACTATTATCACCTCCTTCTTTTTAGGTTCCACAACACCCAAGTAGGTATTACCTATATATGACTGTTGTCTCACAGTATTAGTAAATGTGGATACTGATTTTCTACTTATTTATTGTATTACCTTGTAAATTACTCTACATGGAACTGAAAACAACTTAACACAGAGTTTAACCATGAAAACTATTGAAATGATAACAGAAAATAGTAGTGCTTTAAGTGCATTCATCCTTCTTCCTTTTATATTTCTTTGAATTTAGGAGAGGCAACCTATTTTAATCCTCTCTCAAAGGGATTAGTAAAATGAATTGTATATCCTGATACCATTACTTGAACTTATATTCTTTTTACTGTAAATGTAAGAGATTTTTATATTTTGAATTACTTGGATGATGAAAAACCACTTGACAAATTCTAGACCAGTGCCTATCCTTGGACTATAGAGTCAAAAGATGTAAAATCCACAAAAAAGTAAATAAAGATACTATAGATTATCGTACAACCTATTTTTAGAATGAACTTAGAATAACTAAGAGGGGGGTGAATTAGCTATCCTCAGTTCCAGATGTGCCCATATAAAACTTTATACCACTTCAACAACTCAGATTTGCTCGACAAGAATAAACAACAAAAGTGTGCAATTTTACTGTACCAATGAAATAAGCTTACATAAACTTAACAGTAAAACACAACATAAACAATCACACATTTTGACACCATGATTTAACATGGAAATCCAATATGGGAAAAAAAACCAGTAACATCCTACCAAAATTTCACTCTTCTGAAGTGAGCTCTGTTAGGAGCCAACCCTATTAAAGGTTATAAAACACACTGTCAAATGTGACCTGGTTAAAGGATTTAATCACCCTATCAGGATTGGCCTTGCTAGATGACATAGAAAATTCCAATCTAAATATCACCTTGTTCAAAGGATTAATATAATGACTGTTAGGTCAACCTCGTTAAAGGATTTGAACTGATACAATGGTTAGAAAGTAATCAGTAGGTGTGATCTGATACATACAACTTACTTTGCAAATCCAGATCCAATGTCAACTCTAATGCTAATTCACTAAGTGGCCTCCATTTTCATCTCAAACTTTAGATCTTCTTGGAAATCCATCAAGCAATCTCTCTCTGCTTCTATGCTCAGCCTTCTTTGTTAGGTCTTTCCAATCAATCAATTAACCATGCAATACTCTTGCATACAACTTCTCCTTACACTTGGATACAATTAAAATAACCTCTGTAGGTTATATTATACCTCTTCATCTAGGTCAGGTAGATCTTTTGTCGCTTAATCAAGATCATAGATCTTAGGCTTGGTCAGATCCAATGGATCTTTCCATCATTATATTTTATTTACTTCTCCAATACAGTCATTAATTAAACATTGAATCCATGCACTAATAATAGTTTCACGTGCATTAAATGAGTGTGGACCAATTTTAATTAACAATACATATCCCAATAAAATCAACGATGTCGGCCAGAGATCTCAAATATCATCAATTACTAAAATACTGTTGCTCGGTTATCTCTCTCTCCCTCGACATTTCACTGGTGCTCGACATCATCTTTGCTTTACTTGGCATCACCTTTCACTTTTATCGGCATCGACTTTCCTTTTCTCGGCATCGACCTTCCAGTGAACTGTCAGTGAAAGATAAATAATATATCACTTTTCCAAAGTGCCAAATGATCAAGTACCTTAGTGTATACACATAAGTCAACCTTTTCCTCGGTCATCTTGTTATCCTATTCTTCAAATCTTCATCAATCAATATATATGGTACTCAAACATATAGCAATAGTCTCACCAATTAAGGTTTGACATCAATGACAAAATAACAATTATCTACATTGTAGCAATCTTTACAACAATCTCCCTCTTTGGCATTGATGGCAACACTAAACTGTAAAACAATATTTTACAACCAAAGTTACCATACAATCCAAAAGTGTGTGTGTTCCATGATATGAACAAATCTTCATTAATGTCTTTAGCTTCATTTTGACTCCCTCTATGTCTATAATCACACTCAAATGCTTTATGTTTCTTATTCAGCTCCCTCTTTCAGTAATATCTCCCTCATATCTATTGTTTTTATCAATAATTTGTTTTACCAATAATCTCCCTCTCTGACAATAATGCCAAAGATGTTGACATCTTTATTATGAAAATTCATATTGTTCTAATCTTTGTATCATGTTGTTCCTGTCATCTTTGTTTATGACTGATCTTCTTTTCTGTTCTTGTTTTCCACTTCACATTTTTTAGGTAGCATCCTAAAAATGTGACTCGATGTGCATCAATGTGTTAAGTGTTCTAATTAAAAGATTTGATGCAACAGTACCATTCAGAACTAATTAGCCTCTGTTAGGGGAATCACCCCCAATTACCTCTTAGATCATCATGAGCATCCTTGGGTAATGCTTTTGTAAATATTTTTTCCAGCTGTTCCTTAGTATGTACATATTCCAGTCTCACTTCCTTTTCTTGAACTAGCTCCCTCAAGTAATGATACTTGATAGCTATATATTTTGTCTTAGAGTGCATTACAGGATTTTTGGAAATATTAATGGCACTCATGTTATCAAAATATATGACAACTAGTTCTATCATCTCCTCCTTCATACCTTTCAGTAGTATCTTCAACCATAAATGTTTGAACAATTAACTACTGCTACCACATACTCTACTTCAGCTATATATTGTGAGGTGCAATTTTGTTTGTTTCTTGTCCAGGAAACTAATCTTTTCCCCAAAATAAATTCTCCTCCTATGGTGATTCTTATGTCATCCACATTACCAGCCCAGTCATAATCAGTATAGAATCTGAGTTCAAACTTGTCATTCCTTTTGTAATATAGGCCATAATCTTATGTACCTTTCAAATATCTCAGAATTCTTTTCACTGCCATTATATGTGTCTCTTTTGGATTAGCAAAAAATATAGCAACAATTCCAACTGCTAATGTAATATTAGGTCTACTGTGTACAACATATTGTAGCTTACCAATCATTGATTTGTACAGTGTTTGATTTACCTCTTTTGTATCATCCTTCTTTGTCAACTTCTATCCAGTAGCCATGGGTGTACTCACTAATTTTGAATCTTCCATACCAAAAGTTTTCAGTATCTCCTTCACATATTTTGATTGAGTAATATAGATACCATTCTTCATTTGATATATTTGTAAACCAACAAAGAATTTTATCTCACCAAACATAGACATTTCAAATTCAATTTGCATCTCTTGCAAATGCTTTGCATATCATATCTTGTCCATTGAATATTATGTCATCAACAAAAATTTCAGCCAATAAAATTCTCTTACCTTGCTCTATCTTCAAATACAGATTGCTATTATCATTTATTCTTGCAAATCCAATCTTTATCAAATAATTGTGCAATCTTTCATGCCATGCTCTGGGTGCTTTTTTTAGTCCATATAATGCCTTGTGCTATCTATAAACCATGTTCCTCTTGCATGGGTCAACAAATCCATCAGCTTGTTCAATATATACTTCCTCTTCTAATATCCCATTTAGAAATGTTGACTTCACATCCATTGGATAAACTTTAAATCCTTTGTAGGTTGAAAATGCAAGTAGAGTTCTTACACCTTCCAATCTTACAACTGGGGTGAATGTCTCTCCATGGTCATTTCCTTCCTCTTGTGAATAACCTTTGCATACCAGTCTTTCTTTATTCCTTTTTACCTCTCCATGTTCATTCATCTTGTTTCTGAATACCCACTTAGTACCAATTACATTTTTGTTGTCAAGCCTCGGTACTAGTGTCCATGTCTTTTTCTTTTCTATCTGGTTTATCTCTTCATTCATGGCTTGAATCCAGTCTTCATTGTCTAAAGCATCTTTTACTATCTTAGGCTAAAAATCACATAGCAAACATGTGTCTTCTCTTAATTTCCTCCTTGTCATAACTACATAATCCTTTACTCCTATGATTTGATCAGGTTTACGGTGCCTCCTCACTTATTTTTCCAAATTAGGCTCTTTCTTAGCTTCATTTTGATCATTCATGTTCAGTTAAGGTTGAAACTATGACTCAACATCTCCATTAGATAGCTCAGTAGTCACCTCCTATTTCTCAGCAATTTCTTTCTATGTCTCGGCAGGTGCAAACTGTTGCTCGGCAACTTCATTTTCATTTTTGTTAGAATCCTCCTCTTCTAGATAAGTGAATGATCTATAACTTTCAGGCTCAATCATGCTTTTAGCTTCATTTCTCTCTATATATTCATCAATTCTAACATTTTCACTTTACACAATTTTGTTAGTATTAGAATTCAAATACTTGTATGCTTTACTCTTAGTAGAATATCCAAGAAATATGCCTTCTTCTCCTTTAACATCAAGTTTACCATTTCTATTATCCTTTAGTTTAAAACATCTACTCCCAAAGACTTTAAAATAACTCACAATAGGTGCATACCCATACCATAGTTCATAAGGTGTAGCATTTGTGCCTTTCTTGATTTGTACTCTTTTCAAGGTATAAATTGTTGTACTTACAGCTTCTCTCCAATATTTTTGTGCAACATTTTTCTTCATCATTAGTGTTCTAGCACAATCCATGATAGATCAATTTCTTCTTTCAGCTATACCATTCTGTGGTGGTGTCCTAGGTGAGGAAATCTATCTTTTTATCCCTTGGTCATTGCAGAACCTGTTAAACTCATTAGAAATGAACTCACCTCCTCTGTCAGAGCTCATACATTTCAGACTCTTACCTGTTTCCTTTTCAACTTTTTCCAAGTACCACTTAAATAACTGAAATGCATTAGATTTTTCTTTAAGAAAAATAACATTCATCATCCTAGAGTAGTCATCTACAAGTAGAATAAAATATTTGTCTCCATAGTAACTTTTCTCTCCAATAGGTCCACAAAGGTCAGTATGAACCAATTCCAAAATATTCTCAACAGTATGAGTTTTTCTCTTAAAGATAGATTTAGTCATTTTGCCCAATTGACATTGCTTACACATTTCATTCTCAGGTTTCTTTAATTTAGGCAACCCCCTAACCTTTTTCAATTTACTTATGCTTACCAAGTTATCAAAGTTAACATGATATAGCCTCTTATGCCATAACCAAACATTGTTATATTGTGCAAACAAGCATGTCTCTTTAGCTAAGTCTAGATAAAATAAGTTACCTCTAGTCTTCTCACCACTTCCAACTAATTCTCCATTGGCATCATAGATCTTTACTTTCCTATGATGAAATTCAACTCTATAACTAGAAGTGTTCAGTTGTGCAATACTCAACAAGTTATACTTAAGATTATCAACCCAATACACATCATCACATCTAATTTTGTTAGTCAATTGAATTGATCCTTTCCCTTTAACTCTACAAGGTGTATCATTACCGAACTTAACATATCCACCTTTACATTGATCTAAAGTTTCAAATTTGTCCTTATCACCAGTCATGTGATGTGAACAATTGCTATAAATAATCCAATGATCACCTTTAATCATATAATAAATTAGTGCACTTTTCTCGTCATCATCAGAATCATCTTTCATTGCAACATACACAACTTCTATATCATTTTCATCAGATTTATCAAATTCAGTGTCAAAGGCTTCTTCAGCTATATAACAAGATTTCTTACCTTTGTCTTTGTAATCCTTTTACTTTATGTAGTCTTGACCATCCTTTCTATCTTTGTACTTTTTGTCTCTTCTTTCATCTTTCTCATTCTTATCACGACATCTAGCAGCAATATGACCAACTTTGTTACAAGAAAAACAAATAATAGGAAGTTTACTTCTGAATTTTCCTTTTCCTCTAGCTAGTCTCCTTGCCATAAGTGCTTCAAGCTCTTCTAGATCATCATATGAATTTTCACCATTACTGCTCATACATTTCTTTTCTTTCCTTGATTTGTTGATGACCATCTGTGACTTGAATGCAGATTCAACAACTTGTGGAGTATAGTTATCAAAATTTGACATCTCAAATGCAGTAAGTCTGCCTACCAAACTTTCCAAAGTCAAATTTTTGTTAGGAGTACATCTCAGTTCTTGAATTGCAGATACTCTAATAGCATAAATAGTTAGAAGTTTTCTCAGTACCTTGCTCATAATAGTGTCATCATCAATGGTTCCCTTAGCTCCTCTAATAGAATTTACAACTTCCTTTATCCTATCATAATATTGTACTATATTTTCTCCTTCTTGCATTTTTAAATCATCAAACTTACCTCTCAAGCTTTAAGATTTGGCTCTAAGTAAATTTGTGTCACCTCCATAGATGGTTTGAAGGGCATCCCATATTTTATTTGCGCTTGTATAGTCCTTGATGTCCTCAAATTCATGATAGTTCAGGGATGATGCAAGTTCCAACATTGCTTGATTATGTTCATGCTTTTCTCTTAATTATGCAATATTCAGAACTCCAGTAGGGGCTACATATTCTTGTTCAACATTTCATTTAGCAGAATCATAAATACCAGCCAAGTGAAGTTTCATCAAACTTTTCCATGTAGGAAAGTTATCCTTGTTAATCTTCGGTCCATCCCTTTTATACATCTTGATCTTTATCTCCAACTACCTTAAAACTATTTCAAGAGAACAAATCTTTGATACCAATTGTTAGAATGAATTTAGAATAACTAAGAGGGGGGGTGAATCAGTTATCCTCAGGTCTAGATGTTCCCATATAAAACTTTATACAACTTCAACAACTCAGATCTGCTTGGCAACAATAAACAACAAAAGTGTGCAATTTTATTGTACCAATGAAATAAGCTTACAAAAACTTAATAGTAAAACACAACATAAACATTCACACATTTTGAAACCATGATTTAACTTGAAAACCCAATATGGGAAAAACCACCAGTAACATGCTAGCAAAATTTCACTCTTCTGAAGTGAGCTTTGTTATTATCCAACCTTGTTAAAGGTTACAAAACACACTGTCAAATGTGACCTGGTTAAAAGATTTAATCACCTTGTCAGGAGTGGCCTTGTTAGAGGACTTACAACAGTCCAATCTAAGTGTCACCTTGTTCAAAGGATTTATACAATGATTTTTAGGTCAACCTAGTTAAAGGATTTGAACTGATACAATGGTTAGAAAGTAATCAGCAGGTGTGATCCGATACATACAACCTAATTTGCAAATCCAGATCCAATTTTAGCTCTAATGCTAATTCACTGAGTGGCCTCCATTTTCATCTCAAACATCAGATCTTCTTGGAAATCCATCAAGCAATCTCTCTTTGCTTCTTTGCTCAGCCTTCTTTTCTAGGTCTTGCCAATCAGTCAATTAACCATGCAATACTCTTGCATACAACTTCTCTTTACACTTGGATACAATGACAATAACCTCTGTAGGTTATATTATACCTCTTCATCTAGGTCAGATAGATCTTTTTCCACTTAATCAAGATCATAGATCTTAGGTTAGGTCCGATCCAACGGATCTTTCCAACATTACATTTTATTTACTTCTCTAATAAAGTCATTAATTAAACATTGAATCCATGCACTAATAACGATTTCCTATGCATTAAATGGGTGTGGACCAATCTTAATTAACAATACATATCCCAATAAAATCAACTATTTTAACCAGAGATCTCAAATCTCATCAATTACTAAAATAATGTTGCTTGGCTTTCTCTCTCTCCCTCGGCATTTCACTAGTGCTCGACATCATATTTTCTTTTCTCGGCATCACCTTTCGCTTTGCCCACCATCAAATTTTCTTTGCTCACCATCGACCTTCCAGTGAACTGTTAGTGAAAGATAAAAAACATATCACTTTTCCAAAGTGCCAAATGATCAAGTACCCTGGTGTATACTCATAACTCAACCTTTTCCTCGATCATCTTGTTATCCTATTCTTCAAATCTTCATCAATCAATAGATATGGTACTCAAACATATAGCAATAGTCTCACCAGTTAAGGTTTGACATCAATGACAAAATAAAAATTGTTTACATTGTATCAATCTTTCCAACAATATGCAACTTGAGTAAAGTGCCTTACAAATTATCCTGTCACTTCCACATTACTGTATCAAATCCTTAGATATTGTTATGCTCCCTGAAACTACTCACAAAACTTAGTTCTTCCCTTGAAAGAAACTTGCAAGAAATTAGATAGCTACCTTGTAACCAATATGTTTAAAATGCCTTACAGATTAAACATAAAAGAGCATACACAATAAGTAAAGAGAAAACAATAAATATAGAAGAGAAGTTTCACTGTATTTTATTTATATTCCTATTTCATACATATAGAGACCAAAAGCTCAAAAACTCAGACAAAATTCTATAGTCTGGCTTACAATTATATTTCACCACCTCCCAAATGTTACAAAATTGATCTATATATATATATATCTAAACCATCTTGGAATCCTTAAGAAAATGATGCAACAAGATTTGAATGGTTAACCTAACCCTAAATATAGATAAAATAAAAGATAATGTAAATCAAGCGGTGGAAAGAGAAAATACAAGATGAAATCTAATTTACTCTTTTGTCTTCATGTCATCTTCAACATCTTTGGTTGTGTATGTTCAGGATAGTTTCTGATTTGACTTTGATGACTAACTTGCTTGTCTTCCAAGAAATCTATATAAGGTGTTCTGACATTCCTTTATTCCTCATCAATTATATCGAGGTCAATTGTGGTAGGCTTCTTCTTCTTAGGCTTTGTCATCACATCCCATGCTACCACATCATTCTCAACAGGCCAACTAAAGTTTTGAATATCTTGCAATTGTGCTTTCTGCCTATCCCACCTGGCATTTGTAGTTCCTTTGACATCTTCCATAAATTTATTTATGTCAGTTTCAGCCTTGAATGCTTCATCCAGGATTTTATTGCAACACTCTAAATCTAATTCTTCATTTCTAATAAATGCCTCTTTATTAGGAAACTTGCTATCAAATTCTCCCCTCCAGGCTGCCAAGGCCTTGATCTAATTGTCATCTCCCATGATTGGAGGAATGAATATGTTGAGATATTTTCCAAATAGGCCCTATCTTGCCTCAATCTGATTTAACTTACCTTTGAAGAAAATTAAAGTCACATTTATCTTTGCTATCTCCTCACTAACCTCAGTTACTATTTCTGGCAAATCCTGCTTGTGTCTATAAAGAAACCAACCTCTCAAAAATTTGTGTCCTACTTGACCAAGTTATAAAATAAGGATTTAAAATATTGAGATAATTAGTTACCTCAGCATGTAAAATAGGCAATTTATTATATGCACTTAGTATCAAATCAGTTTTATATTTCAAGATATCAATCCTATGCTGAAAAGTACTCATTAATGATCCATAGACCATCTCATTACATTCACTTATCCCTTCCTCTATTTCTGCATTGTCCACTATTAATTCTATCTAGACCTCTATATCTATACTTTCTTTAGGCGTGGTAGGGGTAACATCTGGCTTTTCTATTAACTGTTGAGTTAAATCCTTAAGTGTTTTCTCCAGGGGATGTATCTTGATGTAACACATCTCCCTATCTTTGGCTATGGCACTAGCCTCATTTATCAAGGTATCACATTTCTGGGATAGATGTTTTGTTTTGTCTTCATTCAGTTGTGCCCAATAGGTTAAAATCTAAGAAATCTCCATGTCATTTGTGTTATGTACTGACCATACCATCTGATTACCTACCATGCTCTCTTGAATATTTAATACAGATGGTTTCTGATCTTTAGGATCTAAGATCTACATTGAAACTGCTTGGGACCTTGGATTATATCCAAATCCCTTGATCATTTCACCAACTTGAAACTCATATGTCAGTTTCAAATCTGATTATCTTCTGATATGATCTATTATGAAGGTCGAGGCTAGATCCCAACCCACAACAAGTAACATACCACTTTCTTTAACTAATTTCCTGGCCTCCTCAGGAGCTATTTCTTCAGATTTAGGATCATAATTCTGTATGGACAGGAGGGCCTCATTAGTGACTAGTTCTCATCCTTCCAATCTTAGTTGTTCACTTACTCTCTTCTATTTATTCCACCTAATGAAATCTTTAAACTTCTGAGTTTTGATGAAATTTTCATCATCAAGGAACTTTTGTTGATGAATCACCCTTTCATCAATGCCAGTTAAGGGAGGTAACTAAATATCTTCTTCAACCTCTTGCTGTAATTTATTTCCTTTTCTTATTTATTTCCTTAATTGGTGGTCATAAGGCCCATGCTAGGAATAAAGAAAGTCACCTTATCCTTCTACTTTTCATTTCTCACATAAGTTTTGGCATGTGAATGCTCACCAATATTAACCTTTTGTCTTTTAAGTGCATGATCTTTAGTAGCCTCATGCTTTGGGACCTCTTTTAGGTCAATAAAATATTCTTTCCCTTCAACTGCAAGCCTCAATGGTACAACTTGGTAATCTAGGTAGGATTTGGGAGAAGGACAGCCTTGATCACTATCATCATCATATTTAGACTCTGAATTCTCTCTGTGGCCCTTTTTTGTACCACTAGTGCTTCTCCTAACTGATTACATAAAAGAGAGTGGTTCTCAATCATTCCATCTAGCCTTTTGAGATAAGGCATGTTAGGGTAGAAACCTCCAAAACTCATCCCCTTTCTCTTCACCTACCTCTCCAGGTCCATAAGTTCTTGGATCGTGTCTTCTCTTCTCATTACTTCTCCTTCTTCCAAAATATTTCTGATAGCATCCTCCTCCATACACTCTTCATGTACATATTTATATGGTATGGTAGCATTTAAAAGCTTCTTGGCTCCCAAAATGAATCCTTCAACATCATTGTACTTGCACAAGGCTACACTCATCTTATAGTGACTCATCCAATTATTTATTGGATCTATAGCTCTCTTGCCAATTGTAAAATGATACACTTTGAATTGTCAAGGGGTAAATGTCCCATTTCTATGTGGTGCAAAGTGTTCTTTATCTATCAACATTAGCTGCTAGATGAATTCCATTGCAGCTATCCTAGTTGGAACATGATATGGGAGAATATGAGGAGGATGTGAACATCCATATACTCTTATCATAGTAAAATTGTTTCCCAAGTAGAAATCATCCCAATTATGATCACTCGACCATTTATCAACATACTCACATGGCCTCAAAATTTATAGTACTTTTGCAGGTAACCTAGTCTTATTTACTCCTAGGCTTTGCATTATTGGGTACACAGTCCAATTCTCAAAACCATAGAAGTCACAATCTTTAGTAGTATAATTCCACACTCTGATCCAGAAATGAATGGGGTTGGGCTGATTGTAGTGGAATCTTTGAGGGTTCAAATTTTTTTCATCCATTACAGGGCAATTGAAATAAAGCAATAAATGCATCAAAATAGAATAGTTCTGAAACTTGGGCTCTTTCTCCTTTTTCTTAATAGCAACAAAACCCTCATGCATCCTATCAATGATATATTGGATTTAGTCATAACTAGTGCTTGTATACACATCCTGCATGTCTAAGACAATCATCAAAATACCTGCATTTTTCCTTTCTACACCTCCATCCCTCCCTAGCACTCTACACAATGCATAGGAAATGTATTTCATGTAATGGTTTAAATCTTTATAAGAATAAGGTGCCAAAATTGGTAAATGGGAAATATAATTCCTTGTATCCTTAGGCATGTGTCTCTTTATCATATTCCTAATGACTCTAGATTACCTATCATACCTATCTTCTTGTTTCTTGAGGTTAATTTCAGTTGACGTTTGGTAATAGAGGTTAAATGCTTGCATAAATGAATTTCTACTTAAAGCAAGTAATGCAGTCCCATCATTTCTCGTAATTGTTTTGCTAAGCTCATCATAATTATTTGCTAGGGATAAAATGAAATCACCATCTACAAACACATCAAGAACTAAAAATCTAGCCAGTCCATATGTCCAAGGGTTCAAGATAGGCACAACTTCATCACATATTTTATAGAAGTAATTAAACAAAGAATAACTTGATGTTCCTGGTGTCTTCACATCTCTGATGTTGGCCAAATCATCAATCATGATATCAGCATTTGACTTCTTATTTTGTGTAGAACCTGGCAATAAATTTAGGAACTCATCTGAATAATTCCTCTTTCCCTTGGCATCATCATCTATATCATCATTCCTTCCACTTGTGGAGGCCACACTCTGTGCTTGACTCATCTTGTTATGTTCTATTCTGCTCTCAATTTTTTGGTACCAATATTGAAAAAAATCTATTTGTAAACCCTTACCTTGAACTGAAATGCACTGAAAAGAATTCAAGAGCACTGAAAGTCACACCAATTACCTTGAATTATGTAGCAAACTTTTCTCAATTCACTCTTCAAAAAGGCAACTATTCTCTCCTTTTCTCAGACATAGAAAACTTGGCAAATTCTCCGCTCTAAAAATCTAAATGCAAGGTAAGTGAAAATGAGCATGATATCAGTTATTTATGGAAAATGCTCAAGGTACGTAGCTCATTATTGAAAAATCCATCATTTATGCCTTCAATTTTACACACTGTTACATTAATATTAATTTATAGTCGTAGCCTCTGATCATGATAGGCAATCTAATTTGAATGAGTGATAAATTCATGAAAATTCTTATTAAATTCAATCAGGAGTTTAAAATGACATGATTGGCTCTTTTCAGCAACTTTTCCACCTTGTCATAACTATTTTGCATTCCTATTGGCTGGTGAATTTTCAACCGTAGCATGTCAGCATCAGCTTTAACTTTTCTTCACTGTATTCTTCATTTTCCTTATCTGGCAACCTAGCGACCATGCTTTGTCTCTATGTCACTTAACATTTCTTTTAACCCTAATTTCCTTTTGAGACTTGGTGACAACATGTGTTCCTTTACTTTAGTTTAACCTTAGTCATCTTCTGGTGATCACGCGACTGAAGAAATCTAAGTCACTGAAAGAAATTCCTAACTTTGAGTTTATCGTGCGACCTCCCGTCCACCGTAGATTTCTTTTTAATAGGATGCTTATAGCTAAGTCTCCAAATCATATTAATGTTTTATGTGACTTCACAAATTAATCCTATGTCACTTAATCGCTAGATGTTTATAACTTAATCATTTTATACTGGAGACTTAGCGACTAAGCATATGATACCTTTAATTTATCAACTTAATTCAATCTGGAGACTTGGTGGCTATAGTGTAATCTTTTAGACTCACTGCTTAACTCTGATTTGATCTGGAGACACCGCAACCATGGTATATCAAAGTCACCAAAAATTTTACTAACTACATGGTTTATTACGAGACTTCCTTACCACCGTTAGATTCTTCACCATATGGACAGTTGTCTCTTAATCTCATAACAAAAGTGGCATAGTCTTTTTCACTTGGAGATAATGCGACAAAGGCATTCCGCTGAGTCTCTAAACATAATGGAATATTCTTATAATATTTAGAGACTTGGCGACCTGTCTAAAAAGGCATATGATTTATTTCATAACTTAAGTTCAAAAAAGGTAACTTTAAAACATAACCTTGACTTTGAAAATAGGGCTTTTTTCATTTTTTGAACCTTAAAAGACTTAAGGGCTTAGGGTTTTACCGATTTCAAACAAGGGATGACCTAAAACACAGGATTTTTTGACATTTCACTAGTTCTAAGGCCTAGAGATCATCATTTGCATGGAAATACTTTGACAAGAACAGGAAGATTTTGACATTTAATGGCTCTTACTAACAGGGAACTTCAAAAATTTTACTGACCAGACTACAACCAGAAATACAACCAACAGTGGCTCTATATATGGATGGCTAAACACAATTTTATGGAAAAGAATCACGCAGTATCTAGTTGTAGACCTTTTATTCGGTGAAGACTAAACTGCTTCTTAAAGGAAAAAACACAATAGAAGGGAAAACCTACCTATATACAATATGATACAGACTTATTTGTGCATAAAACTTTGTTTTCAATTGAATAAGGGTTTCCAAAATTGCCCATGCACTGTCAACTCATACTCTTCATCATCCATGTTTTTTAGAACATAGGAATTTTTGCCAAAATTCTAAGAAATAATAAAAGGACCAAGCCATAAAGGTTCAAACTTTTTATGTTTACCTTTGTCTTCTAATCTTACATTTCATTGGAGCACTAGGTCACTAGGTTGGAACTTTCTGCAACTTGCTCTTTTATCAAACAGATATTTCATTGTTTGTTGTAGTTTTATGTTTTCTTTCTGTCCTTCTCTTCTGATCTCATCAAGTTCAGTCAGCTGTAATATTTTGTCTTTCATTGGATCTGAGAATTCTAGCTCCTCTTCTTGTATGAACTTGTATACATGTAACAAATTATTTACAGGCATTCTAGCCTATGGACCATATACTAACTCAAATGGTGACCTACCAGTAGCCTTCTTAACTATTATTCTGTCAACCCATGGGGCTAATCTCAAATTTGTATGCCAGGCTCTCTTGTTCTTTTCTAAGGTTTTCTTTAAAATTTTCATAATACTTTTGATATTGGATTCTTCCTGGCCATTTTCCTGGGGATGATATGGGGATGAATAAGACATTATAATCCCATATTCATTGCAAAAGTCTTTGATCTCATCATATCTGAAACACGTGGCATTATCCATCACTAGTCTGGCTGGGACACCAAATCTGGTTAAAATATTCTCCATCAGAAACTCAATAACTATCTTACTTGTTGAATTTTTTGTGGGGATAGCTTCTATCCACTTAGTAAAATAATCAGTAGCCACTAATATCCAACTATGTCCTCCACTATATTTTTCTAAAAATCCTCCAATAAAGTCAATACCCCACATGGAAAAAGGTGCTTCAGTACTTACAAGATTTAACAATAGGGCACCTCAGAATTTTAACTTGTTTGAGAATCTTTGGGAAGGCTCACACTTCTGAACAAATGCATGGGTATAGCTAAAAATTCTGGGCCAATAATACCCCACCCTTAAAATTTTATGAGTAGTAGTTTTTGCAGAAAAATGCCCACCACATATCCCAGCATGCATTTTATTTAATACTTTCTCAGCTTAACTTTTATCTAAAAATAACAGTAGCACACCATTCTTATCCTTCCAATACAGGTCTCCTTGAATCAAGGTGTACTTCTGAGTTTGTGGCTTCAGACTCCTCTTTTGATTTTCTGACATATCCTCAGGTGACTTGGTATTCTTTAAAAAATACACAATATCAGTATAAAATGGTTGTCTTTCTATACTTGTGACTGTCTTATCTTGTATCTTTGTATCATTTACTTGTACCAAATCCAAGTTATCTTCTGTCATGAGTTTGGCCAAACCCTGACCTCTCACCAACTTTTTAATGTGGATTTCAAGATTAAATTCTTGTATTCTATTTATCCACTTACACCTCTTACCAGTGACTTCTGACTGAGTAAGGATATCTTTCACTACTGAATGAGGAACATATGCTTGCACTTTAGCATAGACCAAATATGGTCTAAAAGATTTTACAGGTTTTACTAAAGCATATGCTTGTTTCTCCATCATCTCATAATTTAGCTCTGCTAACTAGAGAGATTTACTATAAAAAGCTATTGGATGCTCAAATCCTTCTTCATCTTTTTGTAGCAAAACAACAGCAATTGTATGATAAGATGCAAATGAAAATAGAGAAAAGGGCTTACTATAATTAGGTGATTTCAGAATAGGAGCCTCTTGCACTGCCCTCTTTATTTTCTCAAATGTCATTTGAGCTTCTTCATTCCAATTAAATTTTGCATCTTTTTTCAACAACTTTATGATAGGTTTGACATTTTTTGCAAAATTTTCTATAAATCTTCTGAAAAAATTAATCTTTCCTAAGAAAGATTGAACTCCCTTTAAATTTTTTGGAGAAATGACCTTTTAAATTGCTTCTATTCTTTCTAGGTCTATTCTTACTCCATCTTTAGACACTATGTGTCCCAACAACTTTCCCTCTTGTACTGCAAAGTGACATTTCTTAGGATTCAATGACACACCATACTCCAAAGCTTTACTAAAAATTTTACCTAGGTGTTCACAATGATCCTTAGCTCTCTTAGAGTATGCAGTTAAATCATCTTGATAGATGACCATGAACAAGTCAATAAATTCCTTAAAATCAACATCCATGGCTCTTTGAAAAGTTGCTTCTGCATTTATCAATCCAAATGGCATTCTGATATAAACATAAGTCCCCCAAGGAGTGGTAAATTTAGTCTTGTATTGTTCTATTTCCTTTACTAAAACTTGGTTGTATCCTGAGAAACCATCCATCATTGGTAGCAGCTCACAACCAGTTACTTTATGTAACATTGCCTCCATGATGGGTAAGGAGTAGTTATCTTTTAGCGAGGCAATATTCAAATTTATGAAATCCACACATAATCTGATGTCACCATTATTTTTTCTTACTGGTACTAAGTTTTAAACCCATGTTGAGTGTCTAATAGGCTGGATAATCCTAGCATCTTTTAACTTCATCAATTCTTGTTGCATCTTAGGAGCTAGCAAAGGGTTAATAGGTCTCTTTTTTTGCCTAAATGGTTTCACCTCTGATTTTAGTGGAATATCATGTTGGAAAAGGTATTCCCTATAAGCCTTTAGGTCTTCATATTACCATGCAAAAATATGCTTATATTTTCTCAATAATTTAATCAAATTTGTTGTGATATGGGAATCTAAACCTTTTCCAATGTAAACAACTTGAGGACTAGTTTCTGATCCTAAATTAATTTCTTCTAAGTCCTCAACCTTAGCATTTATTATCTTTGTTGAATGATCATTCTGACTACTAAAAAATGCTTCAAGTTCAACCAGATCCCTAGGAATCTGATTGGAACTCAATTGGACAACCTCATTTCCCAAAACATAGTCTTTACCATTATTATTTTCCAGCAAAGTATTGCAATCTATGCACTGATTCTCATGATGGTCTAGACACTGAATGAATCTAAAAATGTCTTGGTCACCCTGAAAAACTTTCCAATTGTATATATTATCTAGAACAACTGGTCTGGTCTTAACTTCAATTATTGATACCCCATGTAAGGTTTGATCATCAGTTTTCAGAGCAACATTCGCTAAGAAATTTTTCATTATATTCTTAGACCTTTCTATCCAACTTATATCAAATAGCATATTTATACATTTTCAATCTATCATTTTCACTGCATATTTGGATCTTATTTGGGCTACCACTAATTCAAAATCACCATAAAATTTTAAACATTTTATTCTATGTTTAATGGCATTCTAGCCCTAAATATAAAGCCTCATACTCAGCTATATTATTTGTACATTGAAAGGCTAGGAAAAAATAATATTTGAATGTTTTACTTGACGGAGACACAAGTAATACACCAGCTCCTGAACCTTCTTTTGAGCAAGCTCCATCAAAAAACATTTTCCACAATCCATCACCTTGTACGGTCAACTCTTTAACTAGAGGATCAGTATTTTCACTCTAATGATGATGATCATTCCTCTGTACTCTGAAATTCTCCATGTCCACATCAAAACAATAATTAATGTTAGTGTCTTCATACCATTCAATCATTTAAGGATTCCGACCTTCTCTTGACACTTTAACATTGTTTCCATTAATATTAAAAGTAGCATATGACAAATCACTTTGTATACTACCTCCCATTGAAGCACTCCACTTTCTAGATAGTAGCATCCCATAATGTGGTGGTATATCAACAACAAGAACATTCATAGTTAAAATCACATCAGGACACACTACTAATTTGTAAGCCATCACTTCAATAGTACCAATAACAAGGACTTCCCTAGAATCCATTACTTGGCATCTCCCATGAGGAGTGTCCACTTGTAATCCCATAGACCTCATAATATCTACTAGCATGACAGTGTTTTATGCTCCTGAATCAATCATATAGTTTTAAAGCATCCTTCCATTATTACTAGTGTTAGAAAGAATGGGTCAACAACCTTAGGAGAAGTAGTTGTATTTAAGAAAACCTAAGGAATCTCAGAAATCATTACTTCAGCTTCCTTCCCTTTGTCATTTAGTTTCTCATCAATACTTTATGGATTTTAAACTTTCACTGTAGGCATGTTGTTAAATAATGATATAACCTTTTCTTTATGTTCCTTTATCCTCATCATTTCTAAAAATGGGACCTTTGTAGTCATTTGAGACAAATAGTGGCCCATGTCTACTAGAGTATACTTTACATCTGAGGATTTTGGTTTTTAAGAAATAATATTATTTTCCTCAATCTATATGTTTAGAGTTGGTTCTTCTTTTTTGGATTTTTTGTTTTCTACCTTAAGAGTAGAAGTAATTATTTCTTGTACATTTGCTTTTCCTTCTTGTACAACAATAGGCTCTATGGATTTAGTTATAACCTTGACCTTAGGTTTGTTTACATTTTCCCTAGTTCCATCTTTCTTTTGTATATATTCGGTGTCTATTTCATTTTCTCTTATAAAGACGCCAGATGGCTGACTACCGGTACCACCAACTACTCTGTTTCTTAGGTGATAATTGCTTCTATCTTTGTTTGCTAAATCTATAGTAATTCTTTCTTTTCTTCATCTGAAGCCTTTCTGACCAATATAATGTCTTGATTATTTTGTGCATAACATCTTATGTGGTCATTAGTTTCTTCTACTTCACTATCTGATAAAACTTGTTGATGACTAACTTCTACATTTCCTTGTGAACTATATGAATCATGATTTTCATTTTCATTATCTGAGTCTACATCACGACATGAATAGGCATTTATCATATTATAATCACATTTTTCACTTTCATCGTTCCCTTGTTCTTCATTTTCTTTCAAATTTAATGAAACAATACAAAAATCAGGGTTATGTGGGGCTTCACAAGCCTCACACTAGAAGTCATCATTACACAAATGGAAAAAAAATTTATGCAAAGGGTCTGGAGTTTTGTTCTCAATTTTTTCTTTTCTAGTTTGAGCAATAGGCTTCCCATCCTTGAATTGGGTTCCATAAGGATGATTTTTCATTCTATTCAGAGGATTATAAGTGTTATTATAGGAAGGCCTAATATTTTGAGGAGCCCTATACTCTTTGTATTCTGGTTCCTTTAGGTTACTCCTACTAAACCTTGAATCATCTCTCCTATTTAGTTTACCAGATACCCTTCTGTTCATTTCAATATTTACTGCTATTTTGTAGGCATCAGTGAGGGTTCTAGGATTTTTATCCCTAAGAGCATAACCCATTTTAGAATCAAAAGAATTTAAATAGGTTTCTAAATATACCTCTTCATCCAGCCTTATCTTCTAAAACAACTTATGCATAGCCCTTTGAAATCTGGTATTAAACTCAGTGATCTCTTCATTATATTCTTTTTTTATATTATTGAACTCATTCAGTAAGAACCTTTTGTTTGTCTTATCACCATATTGGTCCTTAAACAACTCAATTAATTCATCCATGGAAGCAACATAGCCATTAGAAAGACCTCTAAACCATTCTCTAGCATCCTCCACTAGAGACTGAACAAAAGGATTCATTAACACATCTTCATGAGTGATATTCAAATCATCAAAAAAGTCAATGAGCTTTCTTAAATGTACTTCACAAGAGATAACATTATTAACTACAAAATTTGGGAGCTTTTCTCCAATATCACCTACATCTTTTGGAAATGCATTTGGGTATCCAAGAATACCAATAAAATTAAATTGCTTATACCTTTCAGGATACAATGGTTTCCTTTGGAAGTTATCAGGCTCTTTGAAGGTAGTAGCCTTTGCTTTAGAAGATTTTGTGGTCTCATTTCCAGCATAAAAATATTTATAAGACTGCAAAAAGCCTATTTTCCTTTTCATCTCTATTGTTGCAGCTTCTAACTTATCTTTTTCTAGCATTTTTTCCATGGTTTCTTTTTCTATTCTTAGTCTTTCAAGGTCAATATCCAACTCGGACACTTGCTTTGTTAAGGGCCTCTGAAACTTTGGCTTTTCAACTTTGCTTTTAATGACTTTTTGTTTACCTTTATCCCTAACATTTTGTGAACTAGAAGCATTATGAGTAGTGGGTATATCATGGTTCTTTTGAAACCTCTCTGTATTTCTTGTAGTTTGATGTCTTGAGGATCTTCTTCTAACTTTGTCAACATCCTTATGCACATGCCTTTTCTTTCTCAGTTCTCTTTCCCTTTTCATCTGCTGAATAAGGGAGAGATTTTTCATGATGAGCCTTTCTTCCTCATAAATTTTATCACAAGGAACTTCCTCAAAATCTGAATTGATTATAGTTGTTCCTTCTCTTTCACTAGAAGTGGAGGTGGTTACAAGTGTTTCTAATCCCTTCTATGTAGCTTCTTCATATCCTAAAGTATTTCCATCATGATTAGACTAATTGCTATCTTCCTCCCTCCTAGTATTACTTTTTTTCCCCTTGGAGGAGTTTCATCAATATTGAATTGGTTTCTTTTCTTCATCCAAGACATCTCCATTCTTGAGGATGATGGAATTCCACCATCTAATGCAATTTCTAGATTATTTCTCATTCTAGACCTAGTATTCATTCTGAAAGATATTTACCTAACTTGTTACTGATCACAGAGATTTAAATTTAGAGTCGCCACGCAAACTTGGGAGTAATGAATACTATTAGAATGACAGTAGGAACATATTAACTATAAATATACTGTCTTCTAAAACCTCAGAGATTCTGAATGCTTTTACTAAGACCTTACAGTCTTTATTCCCTAGTAGAGTCGCCAATTTGTTACGGTTTTTTCTTTTTGAACATTCAACAAATGCTTGGTTGACTCTATGACTCCCAATGTTTGAAAATAATGACTCAAGCAAGAGAAAACTCTAATTGATGAGGGTTTATGATAATATCTGGGGAAACTATTATCACCTCCTTTTTAGTTTCCACAACACCTAGGTGGGTATTACCTATATATGAAGTCTATCTCACAGTATTAGTAAATGTGGATAATGATTTGCTGCTTGTTTGCTATGTTACCTTGTAGATTACTCTACATGAAACTGAAAAAAACTTAACATAGAGTTTAACCATGAAAACTATTGAAATAATAACAGAAAATAGTAGTGCTTTAAGGACATTCATCCTTCTTCCTTTTATAGTTCTCTGAACTTAGGAGGGGCAACCTATTTTAATCCTCTCTCAAAGGGATTAGTAAAATGAATTGTATATCCTGATACAATTACTTGAACTTATATGATTTTTACTCTAAATGTAAGAGATTTGTATATTTTGAATTACTTGGATGATGACAAACCACTTGACAGATTCTAAACGAGTGCCTATCCTTGGGCTATAGAGTCAAAAGATGCAAAATCCACAGAAAAGGTAAATAAAGATACTATAGATTGCGTTACAACCTATATGCAACTTGAGTAAAGTGCCTTACAAATTACCCTATCACTTCCACATCACTGTATGAAATCCTTAGATATTGTTATGCTCCCTGAAACTACTCACAAAACTTAGTTCTTCCCTTGAAAGAAACTTGCAAGAAATTAGATAGCTACCTTGTAACCAATATGCATAAAATGCCTTACAGATTAAACATAAAAGAGCATACACAATAAGTAAAGAGACAAAAATAAATATAGAAGAGAAGTTGCACTATATTTTATTTATATTCATGTTTCATACATATAGAGACCAAAAGCTCAAAAACTCAAACAAAATTCTATAGTCTGGCTTACAATTGGGAGGTGGTGAAGCAACCTAACTCTAAATACAGATAAAACAAAAGACAATATAACCAAGCGGTAGAAAGACAAAACACATGATGAAATCCAATTTACTCTTTTGTCTTCATGTGATCTTCAACATATTTGGTTGTGTATGTTCAGGATAGTTTCTGATTTGACTTTGATGATGACTAACCTGCTTGTCTTCCAAGAAATCTATATAAGGTGTTCTGACATTCCTTTATTACTCATCAATTATATCGAGGTCAATTGTGGCAAGCTTCTTCTTCTTAGGCTTTTTCATCACATCCCATGCTGCCACATCATTCTTAACAGGCCAACTAAAGCTTTGAATATCTTGCAATCATGCTTTCTGTCTGTCCCACCTAGCATCTATAATTTCTTTGACATATTGCATAAATTTATTTATGTCAGTTTCAGCCTTGAATGCTTCATCCAGGATTTTATTGCAACACTCTAAATCTAATTCTTCATTTGTAATAAATGCCTCTTTGTTAGGCAAATTTCTATCAAATTCTCCCCTCCAGGCTGCCAAGGCCTTGATTTGATTGTCTTCTCCCTTGATTGCAGGAATGAATCTATTAAAATCTATTCCAAATAGGCCCAATCTTGCCTCAATCTAATTTAACTTACATTTGAAGAAAGGTAAAGTCACATTTATCTTCGCTATCTCCTCACCAACCTCAGTTACTATTTCTAATAAATCCTGCCTATGTGTTTGTAAAGAAGCCAACCTCTCAAAAATTTGTGTCCTACTTGACCAATTTGTAAAATAAGGATTTAAAATATTGAGATAATTAGTTACCTCAGCATGTAAAATAGGTAGTTTATTATATGCACTTAGTATCAAATTAGTTTTATCTTTCAGGATATCAATCCTTTGCTAAAAGATACTCATTAATGATCCATAGACCATATCATTACATTCACTTATCCCTTCCTCTATTTCAGCATTGTCCCCTATTAACTTTGTCTGGAACTCTGCATCTATTCTTTCTTTAGTTGTGGCAAGGGTGACTTCTGGCTTTTCTATTAACTATTGAGTTAAATCCTTAATTGTATTCTCTAGAGCATGTATCCTGATGTAACACATCTCCTATCTTTGGCTATGGCACTAACCTCATTTATCAAGGTATCACATTTCTAGGATAGATGTTTTGTTTTGTGTTCATTCAGTTGTGACCAATAGGTTAAAATTTGAGAAATCTCCATGTCATTTGTGTTATGTACTAGCCATACCATTTGATTACCTACCATGCTCTCTTGAATGTTTAATAGAGCTAGTTTCTGATCTTTAGGAGCTAAGCTACACATTGCAACTGCTTGGGACTTTGGATTATATCCAAATCCCTTGATCATTTTTCCAACTTGCACTTTAGATGTCAGTTTCAAATCTGACTGCCTTTTGATCTGATCTATTATGAAGATCAAGGCTAGATCACAACCCTTAGCAAGTAACATACCACTTTCTTTAACTAATTTCCTGGCCTCCTCAGGAGCTATTTCTTCGGATTTAGGATCATAGTTCTGTATGGCTAGGAGGGCCTCATTAGTAGTTGATTCTCCTCCTTCCAGTCTCAGTTGTTCACTTACTCTCCTCTATTTATTCCACCTAAGGAAATATTTAAACTCCTAATTTTTGATGAAATTGTCATCATCGAGGAATTTTTGTTGATGACTCACCCTTTCATCAATGCTAGTTAAGAGAGGTAACTCAATATCTTCTTCAACCTCTTGTTGTAATTTCTTTCCTTTTCTTATTTCTTTCCTTAATTGGTCATCATAAAGCCTATTGCCTGGAATAAGGGCACTCACCTTATCTTTCTTCTTAAGTGTAGGATCATCAGTAGCCTCATGCTTTGGGACCTCTGTTAGGTCAATAACATATTCTTTTACTTCAACTGCAAGCCTCAATGGTACTTCTTGGTAATCTAGGTAGGCGTTGGGAGAAGGATAGCCTTGAACACTATCATCATCATATTCAGACTCTAAATTCTCTCTGTGGCCCTTTTATAGTACCACTAGTGCTTCTTCTAACTGATTACATAAAATAGAGTGGTTCTCAATCATTGCATCTAGCCTTTTGATATAAGGCATGTTAGGGTAGAAACCTCCAAAAATCATTTTCTTTCTCTTCACCTACCTCTCTAGGTCCATAAGTTCTTGGATCATGTCTGCTCTTCTCATTACTTCTCCTTCTTCCAAAATATTTTTGATAGCATCCTCCTCCATACTCTTCATGTACATAGTTATATGGTATGGTAGGAGTTAAAAGATTCTTGGCTCCCACAATGAATCCTTCAAAATCATTGTACCTGCACAAGGCTACACTCATCTTATAGTGACTCATCCAATTATTTACTGTATCTACAACTCTCTTGCCAATTGTAAACTAATACACTTTGAAATATCTAGGGGTAAATGTCCCCTTTCTATGTGGTGCCGAGTGTTCTTTATCTGTCAACATTATCTTCTAGATGAATTCCATTGTAGCTATCCTATTTGGAACATGATATGCGAGAATATGAAGAGGATGTGAACATCCATATACTCTTATCATATTAAAATTATTTCCAAGGTAGAAATCACCCCAATTATGATCACCCCACAATTTATCAACATACTCACATGGCATCAAAATTTGTAGTACTTTTGCAGGTAACCTAGTCTTATTTACTCCTAGGATTTGCATTATTGGGTACACAATCCAATTCTCAAAACCACAGAAGTCACAATCTTTAGCAGTGTAACTCCACACTCTTATCCAGAATTGAATGGGGTTGGGCTAATTGTAGTGGAATCATTGAGGGTTCAAATTTTTTTCATCCATTACAGGGTAATTGAAATAAAGCAATAAATGCATCAAAATAAAATAGTACTGCAGAAACTTGAGCTCTTTCTCCTTTTTCTTAATAGCAACAAAACCCTCATGCATCCTATCAATGATATATTGGATGTAGTCATAACTAGTACTTGTATACACATCATGTATCTCTAAGACAATCATCAAAATACCTGTGTTTATCCTTTTTGCACCTCCATCCCTCCCTAGCACTCTACACAATGCATAGGAAATGTATTTCATGTAAAGGTTTAAATCTTTGTAAGAATAATGTGTCAAACTTGGTAAAGGGGCAATATAATTCCTTGTCTCCTTAGGCATGTGTCTCTTTATCATATTCCTAATGACTCCAAATTCCTTATCATACCTCTCTTCTTGTTTCTTGAGGTTAATTTTAGTTGACGTTTGGTAATAGAGGTTAAATGCTTGCATAAATGAATTTCTACTTAAAGAAAGTAACATAGTCCCATCATTTCTCTTAATTGTTCTACTAATCTCATCATAATTATTTGCTAGGGCTACAATGAAATAAGCATCTACAAACACATCAAGAACTAACAATCTAGCTAGTCCACATTTCCAAGGGTTTGAGATAGGCACAACTTCATCACAGTTTTTATAGAAGTAATTAAACAGAGAATAACCTGATGTTCCTGGTATCTTCGCATCTCTGATGTTGGCCAAATCATCAATCAGGATATTGGCATTTGAATTCTTATTTTGTGTAGAACCTAGAAATAAATTTAGGAACTCATCTGAATAATTCCTCTTTCCCTTGGCATCATCATTTATATCATCATTCCTTCCACTTGTGGAGGCCACACTCTATGCTTGACTCATCTTGTTCTTTTCTGTTCTACTCTCAATTTTTTGGTACCGATATTGAAACAAATCTATTTGTAAACCCTTACCTTGAATTGAAATGCACTAAAAATAATTCAAGAGCACTAAAAGTCACACCAATTACCTTGAATTATGTAGCTAACTTTGCTCAATTCACTCTTCAAAGAGGCAACTATTCTCTCCTTTTCTCAGACACAAAAAACTTGGCAAATTCTCTGCTCTGAAATTTTGAATGCAAGGTAAGCGAAAATGAGCACGATAACAGCTATTTATGGAAAAATGCTAAAGGTATGCAGCTCATTATTTAAAAATCCATTGTTTCTACCTTCAATTTTATACACTGTGCCATTAATATTAATTTCTATTCGTAGCCTTTGATCATGACAAGCAATCTAATTTGAATGAGTGATAAATTCATGAAAAATCTTATTAAATTTGATCAAAGGTTAAAAATGACGTGATTGGCTCTTTTCAAAAACTTTTCCACCTTTTCAAAATTGTTCTGCATTCCTATTGGCTGGTGACTTTTCAACCGTCACATGTTAGCATCAGCTTTAACTTTTCTTCACTATATTCTTTATTTTCCTTATCTAGTGACCTAGCGACAATGTTTTGTCTCTATGTCGCTTAACGTTCCTTTTAACCCTGATTTCCTTTCGAGACCTAGTGACAACATGTGTTCCTTTACTTTATTTTAACCTTATTCTACTTCTAGTGATCACGCGACTGAAGAAATCCAAGTCGCTGAAAGAAATTCCTAAATCTGAGTTTATCATGCGACATCCCGTCCACCGTAGGTTTCTTTTTAATCGGACGCTTATCGCTAAGTCTCCGAATCATATTAATGTTTTATGAGACTTCGTGATTTAAGCCTATTTCACTTAATCACTAGATATTTATAACTTAATCATTTTATACTGGAGACTTAGAGACTAATCATATGATACCTTTAATTTATCAAATTAATTCAATCTGGAGACTTGGTGACTATTGTGTAATCTTTTAGACTCACTACTTAACTCTGATTTGATTGGGAGACACAACGACCATAATATATCAAAGTCGCCAAACATTTTACTAACTACATGGTTTATTATAATACTTTCCGACCACCATTAGATTCTTCACCATATGGATGGTTGTCGCTTAATCTTGTAACCAAAGTGGCATATTGTTTTTCACTTGGAGATAACACGAAAAAGGCATTTCATTGAGTCTCTAAACATAATGGAATATTCTTATAACATTCAGAGACTTGGCGACTATCTAAAAAGGCATATGATTTATTTCATAACTTAGGTTCGAAAAAGGTAACTTTAAAACATAGCCTTGACTTGGAAAATAGGGCTTTTTTCATTTTTTGAACCTTAAAAGACTTAAGGGCTTAGGGTTTTACCTATTTCGAACAAGGGATAACCTAAAACATAGGATTTTTTGACATTTCACTGGTTCTAAGGCCTATAAATCATCATTTTCATGGAAATAATTTGACAAGAATAGGCATATTTTGACATTTAATGGCTCTAATTGACAGGGAACTTCAAAAATTTTACTAGCCAAACTACAACTGGAAATACAACCAACATGCTCCAATGTTAGCCTTGTGTGCATGTCATAGATAGTGTCGGTGACAGACATCTCTAGGGTGGAAATTAGTGTTTTTGGTGAAGTGATGTGTTGTTGCAGTAATGTGAGATTTGGTAAAAGTAGAGCTTGGAGCTCGGTTACCTCATCTTGAATTTTGGATTCTACCTCTTGAATCTCTAGTCTCAACCATTTATATTCTGCAAGCTTCTCAGAATGCAACTTGATTACATTTTCATCACTTGTGAGACCTTGTGTACTAGCATTACGATATGCATCTATCTTAGCAATCTTTTCACTATGCTCCTTAGTGAATTTTTCTATGGTCCATAAGGTTTGAACTATGGTTATAACTTCTGAAATAATTAGTTTCAATGTATTGACTAGTTCAGATACCTTTACCTTGTTCTCTGCCACTTCTTGGCTAATTTTCTCTATAATTTTGTATTGGTACTTCTTCTCGGCACGTACAAATATAAAACTCATGATAATGAGCAAGTCTCTAGAAGAAAAAGAAGATAGAAATATAACAAGGATCATCCAAGCATGAACAAGAACATTAGATCTCAAATGATAAGAGAATCACTACCACCCAACCATGTGGAACCACAGGTCCACTCCCACCATGTTGAGGAGATGACATCAAGCCCACACACATGGGTATACAAAAATAAAGAAAGGCTAAATTATAAGTACAAGGATACAAATAGGAATGATCGATACACACTAGAGATCATAGGTCAACACAAGGCCTTATGGATTTTTCTAATCTACATAGGGGGTTCATCAAAGGTGACTCACTCTCCCCATTTCATTTTATCATCTTAGTAGAGTAGTTGAGTAGACTCATTCAATATCAACATAATCAAGGAATTTGGGGAGGAATAAAAATGCTAAATTCTAATTTACCCACTACTCATATTTTTTTTGCAGATGATACATTACTTTTTGGACATTCCTTGATTGCTAAAGGAAAAATCATCAAGTCATCTATGGGTAAATATTGCCTGAATTCAGGTTAGAAAATGAATGCCTTCAAGTCAAAGATATTTCTTTAACACTCCAATCTCAGTCACTAGCTCCATACAAAAATTCTATGGTTTTAAAAAGGACACTTTACCTTGTAAATACTTGGGTATACCTTTCTTTGAGTGGGTGAACAAACCAGCTTACTAATTCCATATCGTGTCTTCCATTTCAAATAGATCAACATCATAGAAATCTAGGTGGTTGTATTTATCCGGTAGAGTCCTAATGATTAAATATGTTTTAAGCTTCATTCCAAACTACATATTGTCAACATTACAAGCCCATAAGGGAGTATTTGGGATAAATAAGAAATAATTGAGGAACTTCTTATAGAAGGGAAATATGGATAATATACTTAAGCCACCTAAAATCTCTTGGGATAATATTTTCAAATCAAATTGGGAAGGAGGACCAAGTATTCATAATTTAGATGATAGGAACCTAATCTTGGGAGCTAAATTAACATGGAAGTTATATTCAAAATCAACTTCTAAATGGGCCCAAATTTTGTTGGAGAAATTAGGAGTCCGTCATGAAGCTACAGACTTCAAGGAATCAAATTAGGAAACTATAAACCATAAGAGGGCTATGAATAATAATGAGATCAAATAATTAATAAAAAATAATGATTTAAAATGTGGTCATTTTGATTTAAACTATGATGTTTCTATCATTCCCCATTAAAAATCATCATTACAATGCTAATGTCCATTGATGAAAAGGAATTTTTTCCTCTTGTATTAACTTGACATGTGACAAGCATCACAAATAGCTTTTCTTTGCATGCTTTGTGGGTGTTTAAAAGGTGGTTGTGTGGATTATGGTCACATATTCCACCTTTCCTATCTGCATTTTACATTTTTTCTTTAGTCTATGTCTTTAAATCAAAATGATCTACTCTCCTTTAAATTTTCACCTCCCTATCTATATAAAATAGTGAGAGTGGCCTATCTTAGGGTAATTCATGATTATGTACATGATGAACATCTTTATTTGGGATTGCTGGAAAAAAGAATGCAAGACAGATAGTTATTGGTGATAGAATTCTCTTTCCTATAGAACCCAAAGTCTTGTTTCCATCTCAAGCATTGATTATTTTCCTTTCCAATGCATTCGATCTTCTCCAAGATCAAGCTTTACTAAAAATTTTAATTTATCAGTATGTTAGAGAAGATTTTTTGGAGGGATTTCATTTAGAAAAGGTGGTGCAAAAAAATGACTTGTTTAAATGGAATGGCATGGTTGGAGGCCTTTTCCCATCGAGATACCTAAAGAAGAATTTTTTTTATGCAAAATTCTATGATGTTTTGAAGATTAGCCTTGCAATGGATGATTTCCAAATGTTTGAATGGGGAATTGGGGTACTTGCAAATGCTCTCCCTTCACAACTTGTAGAAAATGTTACTAGAATTTATTACACTATGCATCGCCTCCTGGTTCATAGGCCACTCTAAGCCACAACCAGTATTATGAGCAGGGGAATTTAATATTAAAGGAGGTAAAGATCAACCATGACCTTCTTGTCTTGTGAATAAAGAAATCGGTGAAAGCTCATGCATATACTAAAACTCCCCATGGAGATTTTTTTTATCACTAATTTATTTTTTTCATGGTGTTAGATGGGGTTCCTTGTTTTGAGTTTTAGAATAGTTTTCTGTATATTTTCTGAGAGGATAGGAATCAAGCTTCTTTGGAGACCTTAGTCTTTGTTATGCCCTTAATCTTTGTTCCTAAATGTAGTATATATCCACTTACAAGAAATTTTTTATTTTATCAACACTCTCATTTATATAACTAATATAAGTTCAAGCTTATAGCCTTTTACATCAAGACTAATTTCATCAATTATTAAAATAAAAATAAATTTAAACAACATATATTTTATCCCTCCTTCAATTGGATTGAAAAAACTTAGCCTTAAACATTGAAGGTTGGTTCTCCTTTATTAAATAATTATCGTGCCACCTTCACTAAATATCCACTACTCAATATATGATAACCTTTATTTGGATATTTCAATTGGCATATATTGTAGAAATTCCAAGGCTGGATGGTTTATCACTACCTTCTATTTATATAGAAAAAAAATGTAGGTGTATCATCTTAAAATGGAAGAACTTCCATGTTAAGAATGTTTAGCCCTCCTTAGAGGATGTTTTTTAACACCATCATATTGTCCCCTCATTTGTGCCTCATCTCCTACTTATGTGCTTGTTTAGGACCCTGATTGGGCCTCTCCAGGCACCTTCTATTCCACCTGGCACATTTTCCAGGGGTTCTGACCCCCTAGGTCAAGGTTGACCTTGACCTTGACCTAGGTTAGGGTTGACCTCTACCTTGACCTGGGTCCCCCTTTCAAATCTATAAGTTTGTCGACTGCTGGGGGTCATCCAAAATTCATTTTTCCCACTTTCGGGTTGGCTGTTTCGGGTTTTGAAGTGATGATTCCTAAATTATATTTAATATAGATCCTCTTCTAGGGGCATGGGTATAATTGTAATTTAATTCCCCTATGTCATCCTCCTTAGAATATTGTGCCCTAGTTTCATATAAAAGGGAGCCTTTCTCCTCTCATTTTGACGAAGCGATAGATGCTAAGCATTATCAACTAACCATCAAGCATAAGACACAAGAGGTAATTCTAATTATCTCCAAGTGAAATCAAGAAAAAGTTTCAAGCATCCATTGTTCTATATGTTTCCAAGCTTTCAATGTGTTCAAGTCTTCCTCTCAAGAATTCAAGATCTCCATTGAAGATCAAGGATTCAAGCTCTCAAGCCTTTGAAGGGATTTGATTCAAGCATTCAAGATTCATCATTCAAACCCTAGATCTAGCCATCATGGTGGTGTGATATTCCTTCAAGACCCTTTGTGTATCCTCAAGACTTATTAATTCTCTTCAAGGTAGATTCCAATAATAAAATCATGGAGGTTTATGGTTTCTATTGAGTCCAAGCTTTCATATTTACATACTTGCTTACATTTGCATTACATTGGCATACCTACTCAATATCATAGCTTCATTCTTAGATTCAATTCTACTACTTGCTAGCATTCTATACTTTATTGATTTCAAGGTTAATTCCTAAATTAGGGTTTGACTAAGGAAAACCCCTCCCCCCAACAAGAAAATCTATTTTACTTGAAGATACAGGTTTGGGACTGTGGATTTGAACTTATATGTGGATACCCTTTTCAACGAACTTTCAGGATCTGTGAACAGATTTTATGTCAGACCTGTGTAGGTCAAGGTCAAGATTATTGGGTCAGTGGTGACATTTGTGGGTCAAGGTCAACATTTTTCACAAGACGGTGTTGGATCAGAAAAATATTTTTGGGTTTTTTTCGTCTCTGCGTTTCTGTTCCAGATCATAGTTCAAATTTTCCAGAAAGAGAGTACAGACTTCAAAAAACAACATTCTTCAGATCTGCAATATTTAAAGGTTACTGCATTTCTCCTATCCATTTGAATTTAAATCCTTAATCATTCTAAATCTATCACACATTTACATTCATTCACACACATTTGAAGAGGGAAACCTAGGATCTCCTTCTTTATTCTTATTTCCAATAGATTGATTCATTTATGCATTGATCTTTTTTGGGTTGATCAATTTGGATCCTTCCTTTGTTCATTTGAGAATAAAAGGGAATATCTTATTTATCCCTCCACCCTAAACATTAAATGTAAGGTGATAAGTGATTTGAGTATCAAAACACTTTTATTCTATTAACATCATTTTCTACCTTACATTTTGGTGAACCCGCGATAGACAACTCTTTCTTTTTGGTGTTAGATTTGCATTTCATATTAGATCTTGCATGCATATAGAAGTAATTTTTCTTTTATTCTCTTGCATTTATATTTCAAAATTCATAAAAATCACAAAATTTCTTTAAAAATACAAAAACATTTACATCTTTCGTTGTGTTCAACATGTATGATTCTTGTTTTGAATACTTTGATGAGGCTTTTGTTGCTAAAGAGGATAGATCCCCTAATGAGGTACATGGAAGTGAGGATGAAATTTGTTCGAATAAGATCTCCATTGATCCTATTTCTATTTTATCCTCCTCTATAATCTCTTCAATTGACCTTTACCATAGAAGTGAGTTAAGGATAGATGTTACTTCTTCTCCTAATATATGTCTTTTCTATGAGCCTACTTTAGAATATAATTCTTCCCCCTTAAGGGATCAAGCTTTAGGTGCTCCTACAATGTGCTTTATTGATAGGGAGGATAATCCTCCTATTTGGGATGAACCTTTGGATTTGGATTTTGATTACTCTCTTCCTCATGAAGCCATTATGGGTGATTCTACTTTTTGGGATGAATCCTTGGATAAAGACATTGATTTATCTCCTCCTGGTGAAGATGCTTTGATACAAGAGGGTGATTTATTAATGGATGATATATTCATGCATGATGATGACTCTTTTTCTAAAACACACTCTCCTTATGTAGACATTTTAGAGAAAGAAGGAAAAATTATAGATTCTTTACCTCCATTTGGGACTTCTTCTAGTAATGAGACATTATCGGGGAATGATATGAATTCCCTTAATGCTCTCCCTCTTAGTGATAATCCTATGGAAAATAAAGCTCCTACCTCATCTTCTCCTAGAATGTATTCTTTTTCTCCTTCTTGTGAATCTATCTAACATACTAATGATGACTTAGTTACTACTGGAGTTCAATTGACTTCTTTTAATATGGCTTCTTGTTATGGTCGTAGTTATCATTTACTAGTTAAAAAAGGATTTCATAATCAAGGATGTGCTAAGAATAAATAGGGAATTCAAATTCCCTTACAGAATAGGAGCATGAGAATTCTTATGGATTGGGATTTAATCCTCAAAAACATATCAATGTTACCAACATATCAAATAAAATTTCAAAACATGATGACCCTATGAAGGAATTTGACCAAGAGGTTGTTCTGCCTAAACTCCTTCATGCTAAGATGATTACTAGACCTAAACACAAAATGAAACGTAGTCTATACTTGAATATTCTTCCTTTTTGTTTCTATCATATATTTCATGATCACTCTAATGAATATAAAGCTTTACATTATAACATTAGACAACTCATTGATAGTAAAATTATTTATATATCATGTGGCAATGAGTTGTAATTCAATCGTATTTTCTCTAAATAACATTTATGTTCCTATTATGGAACTCCATATTATGTAAACAATGTTAGCCTAATCTTTAGGGGCTCTTTGTCTTGCGTAGTATTGTGAGTGATATAATAGATCCCCTTTCATCCTTGTTCTTATGCTTGGGGGGCAAGGATGCCATCTCCTTCTTTTTTGTCTTTTCGGGATTCACTTTTCCCTAGGTTAAGCAGTATCTATCTATTATGTGATATCCAATCATACATGAAAATTTTGGTTTGCATTGAGGATCTATTTCCTTGATCATAACCTATTTCATTGTTTCACATTGGGTTTCCATGGTTGATAAATCTCTCACCTTGGAAACTGAATAGTGTGCTATCCCTCACAAGGGTTACTTTTTCACTTCTTGCATGATATCTCTTTTCTACAATAACATTTCTTGATATAATTTGATATATCCCCTACCTTCACCCCTGGGGGCAAGGTATTTTTCCTTCTTCTTCTATCTAAGGATCTACTTTCCTTAGCCTAGTGGCATTTGTTTATCATATAACATTATTTCCTTATAAAGATGTATGATTTTAACTATGGATACCCTCTTATATGAGAGGTGATTGTCCTAGGTCATCACCTCTTCTTTATTTTTGAAACTATGCTTTTGATAAACTCTTGCCTTTTCTTTGGGTTAGAGTTTGACTCCATTCTAATATTCCTCTTCCTCTTCATTGCAGGGGAATAGATGATTGAATCTTTGGTCCCTCTTTCTTTCGAAGATGACATTTTACCCTAAGCACTCCTCTATGGTGGGGGTCTTGATGATAAGATCTCTTCCTCTTTGAGGATCCTTTTTCCATAAGTGTCATATTTATTTCATGATTATCTATGCTCTTAGAGGTAAGGGTCAATACTCTTTGCTAAGGATATAGTGTATATTATTGTTAAGCTAGATATCTCCTTACCTTGTGAAGTAGGTATCCTCTTTCTCTTCCTTATCCTGCCTAGTAGGTAGTCATGATAAGGAGGGGGCATATATAGGGTCTCCATTGTACTATATTTTACATTAGTTTACATTTTACAACATGCTAAATCCTCGGAAGGTAACGCACATAAGTTGCTAAATCCTGAAGAGACATATTTTTATTTTTATTTTTTGTTAAATCCTTGGAAGGTAACACACATAAGTTGCTAAATCCTAAAGAGATATGCATTTTTAATTTTACAATATGCTAAATCCTTGGAAGGTAACGCACATAAGTAGCTAAATCCTAAAAATATACACATTTTATATTTCCATAGTGATACAAGAATGTGGATCTATGGATATTTTCAAAAGCCATTAGAAGACGCATTACAATTACAAGCATAGTTTATGGGTGATCCTGTTGGGCTATCCCTCCTTGGTGATTCATATTAAGGTGGTCATCTTACTAGGCAAGGTAATCACTATCTCTTGTCTCTCTTTTTCGCTTTCATGCTAGTAGGATTAGATCATGAAGCTATGTTATTTATAGTGTTGTTCTTATCTTTCTTATGTAGTCATGTATGTTTCCTATGATTGATTGTTCTTTAATTCCATATCTTTATGCATGTATGTTGAGTTAGGATCCTTGATCTAGGGGCTCATGTCCTTGATCTAGTAGTGTTCTACCTCATTGTGATCCACTAGAGTCTTTCTTCTAACTTTACCGAAAGCATGTTCGATTTCCATACTTTCGCTAAAGTGGGGGCTTAATGTATCATCTTAAAATGGAATCACTTCCATGTTAAGAATTTTTAGCCCTCCTTAGAGGATTTTTTTGACAACCATCATACTGTCCCCTCATTTTTCCATCATCTCCTACTTTTGTGCCTGTTTAGGACCCTGATTGGGCCTCTCCAAGCACCTTCAATTCCACCTGGCACATTTCCTAGGGGTTCTGACCCCCTGGGTCAAGGTTGACCTTGACCTTGACCTAGGTTAGTGTCAACCTCAACCTTGACCTCAGTCCCCCTTTCAAATCTGGAAGTCTGTCGGCAGTCGGGGGTCATCTAGAATTCATTTTTCCCACTTCCGGGTTGGCTGTTTCAGGTTCTAAAGTGATGATTCCTAACTTATATTTAATACAAGTCCTCTTCTAGGGGCATGGGTCTAATTGGAATTTAATTCCCCTATGTTGGCCTCCTTAGAATATTGTGCCCTAGTTTCATATAAAAGGGATCCCTTCTCCTCTCATTTTGATGAAGCGATAGATTCTAAGCATTATCAACTAACCATCAAGCATAAGACACAAGAGGCAATTCTAATTCTCTCCATGTAAAATCAAGCAACAATTTCAAGCACCATTTTTCTACATGTTTCCAAGCTTTCAATGAGTTCAATTCTTCCTCTCAAGAATTCAAGCTCTCCATTGAAGATCAGGGATTCAAGCTCTCAAGCCTTTGAAGGGATTTGGTTTAAGCATTCAAGATTCATCATTCAAACCCTAGATAGAGCCATCATGGTGGAGTGATCATCCTTCAAGATCCTTTGTGCATCCTCAAGGCTTATTCATTCTCTTCAAGGCAGATTCCAAACATACAATCATGGAGGTTTATGGTTTCTATTGAGTCCAAGCTTTCATATTTACATACTTGCTTACATTTGCATTACATTGGCATACCTATTCAATATCATAGCTTCATTCTTAGATTCAATTCTACTACTTGCTAGCATTTTATACTTTATTGATTTCAAGTTTAATTCCTAAATCGGGGTTTGACTAAGGAAAAACCCTCACCCCCAACAAAAAAATCTCTTTTTCTTGGAGATACAGGTTCGGGACAATGGATTTGAACTCAGATCTAGATACCCTTTTCAGTGAATTTTCAGGATTGGCGAACAGATTTTATGTTGGACCTGTGTAGGTCAAGATCAAGATTATTGGGTCAGGGGTGACATTTGTGGATCAAGGTTGAAATTTTTCACAAGACGGTGTCAGATTGAAAAAATATTTCTGGGTTTTGTTCGTCTCTGTGTTTCTGTTTCGGATCATACTTCATATTTTCCAGAAATAGAATACAGACCTCAGAAAACAACATTCTTCAAATCTCCAATATTTCAAGGTTAGTATATTTCTCCTATCCATTTTAATTTAAATCCTTAATCATTCTAAATCTATCACACATTTACATTCATTCACACACATTTTAAGAGGGAAACCTAGGATCTCCTTCTTTATTCTTATTTCCAATAGATTAATTCATTTATGCATTGATCCTTTTTGGGTTGATCAATTTGGATCCTTCCTTTGTGCATTTGAGAATAAAAGGGAATATCTTATTTATCCCTCCACCCTAAACAGTAAATGTAAGGTGATAAGTGATTGAGTATCAAAACACTCTTATTCTATTAACATCATTTTCTAGCTTACAGTAGGGTGCTCGCACTACACTTTTAATTTTTCCTCAAACACACCAAGGGCAAGATATCACTGGGCACTCCTTGTTAGAGTAATCACTTATTAATTAAATCATGTTGATTTAATTAGTTAAGTCATTTTATTACTCTTTAGTGCTTAAGCTTTCTCTTAGGTGCATTGATAATTAATTCTTTTATTAATTATTAATGTGCAACCTAGATTTTATCTTTTAGGGTTTCATTCACCTTTTTAAGGTTGAACTTTGTAATTATTGTTATGTAATTTAGAATACATTTTTTCTCTACTCTTTTCGAGTTTCTTTGAGCTTCTGAGTTCTTCATCTTTTTCCTTCTTTATGCTTTCTTATTGTAATAGGTATTTTGCATACAGTTGTTCTTGGGCGTAATTGGATCAGTATTTCTCAGATCCTTCATGGTATCAGAGCCCCTTTGTTGCTACCTGTTCTGGAGTGTTTGAAGCATATTTTTGAAGGAGACAATCTCAGCTTTCTCAGGGTTTTTATCTTCAATCTATTGGTGATGTTTTTTTTGGAATATTTTGGGCCCAAACAGACCTTACCATCATGTTTAGAAGGCTCGGGAAACTAAAATTTTATATAAATTTTGTCCATTTTGGACACTGTTGCATTTTGAGGCAAAAAAACAATTTGCCCATACGACCCTATTTTTGGACACGCATTTCAAGGCGGGTTTTTAAAAAAAAATTTCCAAAATCTTATTTTTTCATATTTTGCAAAAAAAATTAAAATTACCCATATTTTTTGGGGGGCTTTTAATGCAACTCTGTTTCATCCAAAAAATTTAAAAAGTTTTTTAGGGCTATGGGCCCAAGGAGCTGCGCTGGCCCCCAAGGAGGTTGTGCTGCCCACAAGGGACCCATGTGCCCCAAGGGTGCCGCGCTGCCCCCAAGGGTGGTCATGCTGACCCCTAGGGCTGGGCTGGCCTTGGGTGTCGCGCAGGCCCCTTTTTTTTAAATGTTTTTTTAAATAAAAAAATATTTCAGTTTTTCTGTGTTTTTCCTTTAAAAAAAAAAAATTTATATTTTTTTTCAAAAAAATATTTACATTTTTCTGTGTTTTTTCCCTTAAAAAAACACATTTGTTTTTTTTGTGTATTTTTTTTCCAAAAAAAATATACTTGTTTTTTAATTATTGTTTTTATTATTTTTTTCATTAAAAAATAATATATTTTTCTACCATTTTGGTGGGAAATCTGGAGGTAGTCCATTTTTTGGAGGGTTTTTTGCCAGTTTAGCTGGGCTTCGCCATTTTTGGCTGAGTTTCTTCTGGATCTTTTGGTTGTGACCTACTGGTGGTTTTTTGCTCATCACTTGAGCAAACTGAGGCATTTTTCTCCAAATGAGATATCAACGGAAAGCTGGTTCCGAGACCTCTTTGATTTCTCCAGCTTGGTTATCTGAATTTTCCATCTTGCAGAGTTTTTTTCCAGTCAAATTCAGGGTTCCATTTTTCGCTCCGGTCACTATATCTCGCTTCTTCAAACTCCTTTTTTTGACTTCCGTGTGGCATTGGAAAGTTGCTTCCATTCTCTTTCTTTTCTATGGGTCTCACACCCAGTTTTTGGTCCTTGTATCTATGTATTCATTTTTTTTCTTTATGGCATTCTAGTGGATATCTTGGATATTTTAGGTCCTGGGATCATTTTCTTTTCTGAATATTGTATACATATTTTTTTTGTAGCTTGTTATACAAACACACTGAGATAAAGTGCCATCTGATGCATGCTTGGGATTCTATTGTACTCACACTACATTATAAAGTGCCATGGGGGGTTTGATGTTTGCTTTATTTTCCATCTACCTTTTTCAAGTGAGTTTCCCTTCCATGACATTAGCCTCATGTGTGTTAGTGACCAATCATCCTCGACACATACTTTATTTTTGCTTATATGTTCTTCATCATGATCAGTTTCTTCCATGATCTGATCTTCAAAGATGCCAACATTTTCCATGACGGCCAAGATGTGTTGGTCATCTTCAAAAACCTAAAAGTGTGTTATATTTTTTTGGATGGATGAGGTGGGGACAATTTCAACAGAGAATCTCAGGATCCAGGAACCAGCCATTAGCTGGAGGGTACTAGCAGATATAGCGACGAAATTTAGAACATAATTACATTTCTAGGGGATAAGTTTGATGTTGAAAGCATCAAAGACTTCGATTAGGCTCCATGCTTGGTTGCATTATGTGGCCAGCCTTTTATCATGACATGTGTATTGGCTCAGGAATTGTTTTACAATTAGCTCTGAATCACCCATTTCTTGGAGGTGAGTGATCCCTTTTCTCAAAGTGAATAGGAGTCTGAGGACTAAGGCCTTGTACTCTGTGACATTGTTGGTGTAGGCAAACTAAAATCTATAGGATGCAACAAAGGATTTCCCTTATGGATTGATTAATTGCACTCTAGCCCTATAGCCCTATTTGGACTGGGACCCATCAAACTTCAAGATCCATAGATCATTGTTAGTTTTATGGGGCTAAGGAAGTGAAGTGGCATTTGGATTGGGTTCAGGGTTGGGAGGTTTTTTAGGTGATTCCTCCATCTTGGATGTTTTGTAGGTGAGACTTTCCACCAAATAATCTCCTGGTTCAGGTTCCTGGATGAGCGACACCTCAAGTGTGCCAAAGGGTGGATTGATTGGTCCAAGGAACCAGACTTTGTGCTCCTTCTCTTGGAGATTGGTGATGTGATGGGTAGCAATGACAATACAAGGCTCACACTCTAGCTCAGAGTGTTTTTGATAATGTACCTGCACCAAGTGCCAGACAAGAGGGTGGCTAGAGTTTCCTTGCTACTATGTGAGTCTACCTCACATTTTAGCTTTAGGTCCAGATCTTGAATCCTCTAAGTGATTATGGGACCCTCGCTGGGTATGAAGTCAAAGGTCAGGATTTCCCACGGTTGATATACCCCAAGCAAGGATTCAGAGAAAAATATTTCATTCAACTTCCCAACTTCAGTAAGGGCTTGTTTCATTCTAGGCTCGCTTTCTACCCAGATTTGATTTGATTTCCCTTTCCAAGGGAGCCACAAGTGGGAGAAGTCTATCGATAAATACCCATTGAGGGTCTTTGACCAATTTTGAGTCAATAACATCCCATAGGTTTCGGGGATGTAAACCACTAGGATATCGATAATGCTAGATATCTAGAGATCCTAGATGAGCTAAATCTAGATGTTCTTTAGCTCACCAACCATCTTCATAGCAATTTTGTCCAATTGGACTACTAATCCTTTGGAGGGTGTGGGAGTGAGTTCAATCTTCTGGTAAATGGACAAGGGCATGAAATTACCTAAAGAACTGGAATCCATAAGGCAATTGTAAAGGTTTTTCCTTGGATGTTCAAGCCTAGTAGGAAGGGAGGATCTTCTATATTTATCTAGAAGATTGTTGAGTTGGGATCGTCGAAAGTAATAGTCTTTGGCAGATGACTAACGACTTCCAGGTTCCCTAAGAGTTGTAAGAGGGACTTCTTTTTCTCGGGACAATTAAGTAAAACCTCCATTAAGCTCATGGAGGTAGTGGTGTTTTCCAATGCCTTGGTGATATCAAACCACCCCTTTGGGTAAATTTGACTCCCCCCCCAGCCAGATTCCCTGGCGTGGTTAGGGCCCAGTACTTTTGGTGGGAGGGAATGATCATTTATGTTAGAGTCTTGGGGGGTGTTCTTGGGAGGCATTAACATGTAGGATGGCCCTCTTCTAGATTGACTCCAAGTGTTATATAGAGTTTGTGGGTTGTTGAAGGCGTTAGCCTCAAAGGCCAAAATGGATTCATCAAAGAACCCCGATAAATTAGGTTCTTCTTCGTCCTCTTTGTCTGTCCCAAAGAAGACAGTCTCACACATAAAGGAAGTGTAAGGAGGCTCTACTAGGGAAGATTTTGGGGGATTTGGATCATCAGGTTGTTTCTTGTCTGACTGGGAGATATGGATGATCTTCTCTAGCATGGCATAGTTCACCTTGGAATGCAAGCCAGTATCGTGCAATCTACACCATGTGGTCAGGGGGTAGAATTCTGTGAGCTACACAGAATGACTAGGTCCAACACCACCTTGAGTGGTATTTTTATTTGGAGGAGGACCTCCAATATTTGTGTTATTTCTCCATTGTTGTTGGCAGGACTAAGGCCCATTATTGTAGCTTCAACCTCTAGAACCGGTGTTTCGTTGACCTAGGAAAATATTCCCTCTCTAAGAATTAGGGTTATGGGGCATGGAGGGTCCCACCTTCAACTATCCCATGTCTATTTTCAACGAGGACACCAATCGTCAAAGGGATTAAACCTCGGTGAATAGCTGGGTAGTGGTGTCACGGTGTGATAGCTGGGGTGGTGGGTTACCTGGGAAAGCAACAGCAACTCCCAGAGTCAAGGTAGGCAATCCTCCAGCTGTGGACGACTGGAAGAAAGGTACTCTATGGGATGGTGTCAAAGGTTGTTGCATATGTTGTGTCTAATTCTAGGGAATATATTCCAGACCTGAGGTTGTCTGGGTTTGAGATGGGTAAATGTATTGGGCCTATTGGTCTATTGGTGGTGGGCCCATGCCCATCATTGGGGTACCCATTGTTAGATTGCAATTGTATCCTCTAGCATAAGGAGTCCCACTGGGTAACATGTTGAATGCTACTCTTTTTCCAATCCTATCGAGGGCCTTGCTCAAGCCATGAGACAACTCCAGGGCTAGGTTGTAAACTTTTTCCAGGGTATCCTAGTCGTTAGTGGCAGTATTTCTCCAAAGGAGAGTAGCGACAAAGGGGTCAATAGCATTCAGGTATGTCTGGATAGTCACATTGATAGATGGGATAAAAGGGCACATGCACCGCTTCAAAGCATATTGGAAATGATGATTGAAGGTAGCAAGGGGCTCGTTTGGTTCCTTTTCGATAGAAATAAATTGGCTTTGGGACCAAGCTGGGTCCACATGAATGTGAAAGACTGCCAAAAAGGCATCTTCCATATCCTACCAACTATTGATGGAATTGGAAGGCAAGTTTAAATACCAGTTCAGCTCATTCTATCCTAGGGATAATGGAAACATCCAGGTTACAATGTCTTGATGTTGTATCTGGTGTTGATTCATCGCATATTTGTAGGATTACAGGTGTTCTTCTACAGTTTGAGGACCTAAATGCTCATATTTGGGGTAGATCTTTTCTAGATGTGGATGAAGATCATTAGTAGAGTCAGGGAATTTCCACATTGGGGACCTCATATTATTGAAGTAGGTAGGCATCAGTACTATTTGGTTTTGGCTTTGGTGAACATGATTTTTGGATATTATCTAAGTGATTTGGGTATTCTAGTGTGTAGTAGATCCCCAGGGAAAATTCAACGACTGTCTAGTTTGGTGGCTTTTTCTTTAGATAGGGGGTCTGAGTTCTACAAACTCTCCAAGATCAGGGGTTGATTGAAGGATTCTTTCAAAGTGTAGGGATGAAAATGACCCTATACCATTGAAATACTTTTTCCTAAAACTACTACTTGGGGAGCCCTCAAGTGGAGTGAAATCAAAATCTTCCAGGGGAGATGAGCTCATGCCCTCCTTCTAGCGCTCATTTCTGTTGACGGGACTTTGTGACCAGTCCTACCAATAGGGTATAATTTGTCACTAGGTACTGGAGTACTGGCCAACTTTGCTTATAGAGGTTTATTAGAGAATGAATTCTCCTAGCCTCCAAGCACCTGGTAGTCACATCTTGACGGTGCGGGGGAGCTAAGTTTGGCAGGTGACTATTGTTTGAGGGGATAGCTGATTTTTAGTCATCACGTCCAGGAATTTCAAAAAGGGGTGAGGTTTCCTACAATCATCTTAGATTTATCAAAGAAATCACAAAAGCTAGATCAGATATGGAGTATATTTCTACTTATAGTCATGCAATACGTATTCAAACATCAACAATACTCCAGTATGGGAAAACAAAACTAAATATTGGATACACAAAGAATTAGTGATTCATACACATCCAGTAGCAAAGGGAGAAAATATTATTTAACTAAATGCAAAACACCAGATCAAAGGACATAAGAAGACGTACAACACAAAATATGTTAGCTAACTTCAGAGATCAGAACAAAAAAATAACATAGGGCCACATGTTGTTCTTCTTTCTTTCAATAACTTGAGATGATTCAAGCATCACTAGTGACTACATTCATGGCTCCAAGAGAGCGTTAAGCTATTGAGAACAGACTAAAAGTAAACTTCTAACTGCTATTTTCTATTGCTATTGGATAGAAAAATCCTGAATTTTGTCAACCCTTGTTAGGGAATTGGTCTTATTATTTATACACCAACTTGACCTAATCTACATGTACACTTGCTAAATAAAATACAATATCCATGGTTGGTACTACCTACACCACTTACAATCATCTCAAGATGTACAAAGCTCTGAAAAGATGGAATACTAAGAAAGGGGAGAAATCTAGAAGAATCAGCCTAGAGAAGAGGGCCATGGTGCTTATAGAAGAAACTTGCTTATCTCGGTAACTTAGGCCATACGCCTCATTAATGTTGATTGTGGCTCCCTGTCTTTGAGGCACACTAGGTAGTAAATGCGGGAGTGGTGCCTTGGGGGAATAAGAAGATGTCTATCTGAACCATCCCATTTTCCTGACTTGTCATTATCTGGATCACCTGTATTCTGACCCTTATTTATTTCTAACAGTGATTGGTCAGCTTCGGAGAACCTTGACGTAGATTGCTTGCAAAAGAATACAAAACTGGGACCTAGAATTCCAGAGTCCAAGAGCTTACGCTCAAAGAATAAAACATCTTAAAAACTTTACCCTGCTAGAAAAAATATCTGGAGACTGGAAGACTTCATTATTCTTTACATTTTCAGAATATCTCCAAAATCAAGAGAATTCCCTCATCGTATATCTCTTTAATACAATCCTGGTGGTCCTTGGCTACCTCCAACTGACTGGCCACATCCCTGACACCCTCTTTAAACTCTACCACCATATTTCCAATGTCGTGCGCCCGTAGCAACATGCGGGTGAGACGTGACATTTTTTCTCCATCAAAATCTTTGGGGGACCAGAACCATGCCTTCATTATTTCTTCAAATTTTCTCAAAACAAAATCCATTGGAGCACATGTATCGGTGCTAAAGGGGTCAACAACCAAAACCCTTTTGACAAATTCCTCATATAAATTCAAAGAATTTTGAATCGCTGGGACTTTACCGTTCAGGGCCGCTACCAGTTGCTTACTTATCTAAATTCTAAGACCAAGTCTGGAGTGTTGGTCCAAGAGGAACCAAAAATCCTCATCCCCCAAAATACCCATCTCTATGATGGCTTCCTCCCCGAAATTCATTATCTCCTCTAGCTCACTCTTCCATTCTTCATACTTTTCTATCTCCACTTCCTACTAGGAAACAATGTCATTTACTCGGCCCAAGATGCTACTAGCCTAGTGGAGGTCTAGGAGTGTGGCTATCAGGAAATGCCTTACGGCTCCCACCTGCTCAGCTTCCCAATCATCAACAGCCTCTACTTTCTTCTTCATTTTTCTTAGCGAGTCAATATCACCCTATGGGAGTGGTATTCTGGAAGTGGAGGCCTCCAGAGGAATTGTAGCCAATGGTTGTGTTAGTTTTGCAAGAAGCCTAAGGAGATTATAATTTGTTTCCTTTCCCTCTTTCAGCTTCTGTGTTTTCTTTTCATATTGGGCCTTAATTTCCTGGCTTGCTTCTCTCAACAGGTCCAGTTTCCCTTGTTTATCTCTCCTCCCCAAAGGGAACTTTGTGATAGTGTACTCTTCAGCTCCTATTGATGCCTCTTCTCTATCTGTGGGAGGTGTCACTACTACCATGATGGTAGTTCCTCCCAGACCAATCTGAATGGTATGGAGGGTCCGGGCCTTCTTAGGCTTCTGGGCCTCTTGATTTTGGCCATCATCTTGACTAGAGAGAGAGGGTTTCTCACTTCTGCTAGGGCTTTTCTCTTTCTTGACTCCACCATCCATTGTGGCAGTAGGGGTGGTGTTACTGCTAGGTCTTGGATACTTGGGTCCTCTTTGGGATTCTATTGTGCATCCCTGACATCTTGAGTCACTGTGGACTCTTTTTCTTTATCCCTAGGGTTTCTCACTTCTTCCACCTCACTGGTATTTATATCCATATTTTCGGAGTTCTCCCCCACATCCTGCTGCTAATGCATTCTTTTGATGTCTTCTGCCAGGACATTCTCCTTTGAGGGCCTTTTTTCTAGAGGGGGTGAAGGTGTCTAACCAGGGTCTTACTGTTGCACTGTAAAGACCACCTTGATGAATGTCGTAAACTGGAGTAATGGGTTACCCAGGGTGTCAATAGACATTTGAAGCATGACGACTAGGGGTATGGTTGTTCCCAAAGGTTTGGTCTCCCAAGCCATAATCAACTAATGATCAACTTTAACCTACCTCTCTCATGTCTTGGTCCCTAGAACTGATGTTTCTTTTACACCTAGTGTGCTTTGTTGTTCCTCCTCCTGGGTCTCTTCTTTTGGGGAAACTTCTTTTTCTTTTCTTTCCCCTTCCCTGGGATAATCTCTACCTCTTGCATGGTGATCTCTTCCACCGCCCTCTCCACATCTTCCTGCAATTTTACTAGGTCATCATTCTAGAAGATGTCATCAAAATTGTCATGGGGAGGGGAGGCTTTCAAAGGATTTTTTCTTTGGGGAAGGAAGGGATGAGCTCCATAGGAATATTTCCTGATGGTTCAAGCCTTGCATCTGTGCTCAATGGAGGATTATCTATTCTTTGTTTCCTTTTCCTAATTTATAATGGGGCCCAACATCTAGAATAGCCACACCCTCATCCTTCATCTCCACCACCCGGCTCATGAGTTTTGCAAGTGAAATGAAGCCCGAAGGAAGGGCAGATCCCACTGGAGTGACTGCAAGACTAAGAGAAAGTCTGGTGCTGATTGTTTTGCCCAGCTGTTGAGACAACCCAAATTGGGCATGAATTTGTTCCATCAAAGAGGCTGAAACTGAGTATAGGACTGGGGTGGGGGTGCTCTCTTTTGTCTTCCCCTTATCTCTACTCTATCCATACATTCTGGATCCTTAAGCAAATCCCTACAAAACTGGACCATATTGACGGGTGCTCTTATTGCATACCCATGAAAAATATTCGTGTCTTTGCTTCACCACATCCTTGGTGATGTCCTCTATTTTCAAAATTTCTAGGGTGTCTCAATCCACTAGAGGGAGAGTCATCTTTTCAATCCCTTTAGATTTATACTCCCCATCCTCCATGGGCCTAGTATCTGAGAAGTCCTTTGGAAAGGTCCAGAGACCCATGCATTTCATCATTCCTTTTGTCATCCTCTCATAATGTTGACTCCAAACCTTGAATTCATCCTAGCAATTCACCCAAAAATATTCTATGTGGGGCTCATGGGGTGTTAACACCCAAGGTAATGCTTGATTTATTTCTCCTGGCAGATCAAAATTGATCCACGCCAGGTAGAACTCTACCAGCCCCAGATTCTTCAATTCATTGTCGACTTCTTTCATCATTGCAAGGTTGCAAGTGTAATTCCCGCAAGTGATCAGGAAGGGAATGGTTGTAACCATCATGAGGCCATAATAAGTATGGACCTCTAGGATCTGTCTACAGTAATCCATCAAAATAATCATATCCCCATAGTATTTAGGCAATACGTAGGGCTTACTGAAGAACCTGGTCACCCGAATATATGAATGTTGTTGGAATTGAATAAAATAAGGGCCATAGGAACTCACCAAGGCTATTTCCTCCTTTGACAGCTGGTAACTAGCATCCCAAGTGGGTATCAAAATGTTGTAGTAAATGAAGGTATCATTTACCTGGCAGAAATTGAGGAATCTAGCTTCCCATTGAATATGGGGGAAATGATCCCAATAAGCGTTATGGCCGATCCCTATCCCACAGATGCCCACTGTAAGTAAACCCTAGATTCTAGGTCTTTGTTTTGCCAGTTCCCACAGAACATATGAATTCATGTGGAACTTTGATGTATTGCTAACCTTGTTCAGCTGGAAGTCCACATGATTGGCAATAATGGTTTCCCAATCAAATTTTTTCCCATTGGTGGTGATATTGTATAGAAAGTAGTACATCCAAGATGAAAATTCCTAGGCATGTGGTTCCCCGAAGACCTAGCATAAGAAGATGATCCCAGCTTGTATGCTCTCTTTGAAGTCTATGTCGGGGATCTCCAACTTCATTTTCCTCTAGTCCTTCTTTAGCATCTTCAGCTAGTGGGTGTTAAGGTGCTATCGGGAAACCTATTGGACTTTGTTGAATTCTTGTAGTGATGTGGTCTGGGAGATAATGATGGAATTGGAAAATTGGGGGATTCCCAAAGATAAATTTGCAGTGTCGAGAGACACTAGGGGTGTTGGATAGCCCATTGCAAGGAAAGTAGAGAGTAAAACAACCTAGATGGTTGTTTTGTACTATTCTGCCAGTGTGAGAATCAGCTCGAGGGACTACACAGAGTAAGGGAAGTAGGTGGCTTTGATTATGCCCAAGGCGGCCAGTTCTTTGCCATACTATCTCCGACAGAATGTTGATTGAACATTATCCTTAATAGGCCCTATAATTCAGCTCATAGCCTGACTTCTATGTCAGTGATTAGTTGTAACTTGGAATCCACCTTAGATCCCATGATGACACCATCCCTTATATTTTTTGCAGTGAGTGGAAGCTTCTCCAGTGCTTTCTTAGCCCTTGTCTTAGTGGCTGCCCTTTATGAGGTGGATGGGAGTTCTAGAATTTTGGGAAGGGAAGATACCTCAGACATGTTTCTTAATCAATTTTTGGTAGCTTGCAAGACTGGAAAACTGTTAATACAAATAATCAAATATAATAAAATCCTAGGTTCTGGAGATTTCATCACCATTTCGCACCTGTCCTCAAGAAGACGTTAGTTGATATCAAATACCAGAAATGCAATAAACAAAATAACTTACTTCAAATTTAATCAACACTCGAGGATCCTGGGGATTCTAGTTCATGTGAAAAATGAGATGAAGGTTGTGGGATTAAGAAAAACCTAGAGTTTGGAAAATCTGGTCATTATTGAAATGACCTGACAATTCGCCGTACTGAGCTGAAGTGGGTTGTCACGTGGTCATGGAATGAACGGAGTAATGGAATTCATTGTGATATTTGTCTCAACATGAATGGAGTGTATTCCATATGGGATGGTTTTAAATGCTCACACATGGGGAATTAATCCTGAAATTAATGCTAAAGTGACAGAGGAGAGAGAAAGGTCACAACTCGAACAGGCGAGGTGAGGAGGTCGAGTCCAGCGAACACCATGCGAGTGAGCTCGATTTTGGTTAAATGATGTAGAGGGTGTAGTGAACTCTTCATAGGATGGGTAGCACTTGAGGGAATGCATAGACCATGTACATGAATTTACAAACAAGTATATAGGAAAATACGCTATGAACACTATTAACAGGAGGCCGAAGTATGACATTTACACAAGAGAAAACAAACTTCAATTAACCTACAAACTGTTACTTACATATTTATAGAGGCTTTACAATAATTTTGATTATTCTACACTATCCACAAATGTATAGAGGGTGGAATACCCTCTTGCAAAGCCATATCACAGATGGGAGGCCACGATGAAGACCCAAACACGAAGAAAAAAAACCCAAAGACAAAGGAACAAAGATAAAACCAAAAGAAGAAAGAGAAGGGCCAGAAGGACCTACCTAAAAATAGAGATGCAGAAGGAAAGGCATGAGAGCTTCTCTAAAAATAGATAGCTCTTCAAATCCCATGAACACATCGAGAACCCTGCAGGATATCTTGAACACGTACAGGTCTGAACTCTAAATCATTGTTAATCACTCAAAGAAAATCACACTTAGCTCACTGGTAATTTTCTCAATTATCTCATAATTCACTCCAAGGGTAAATTGTTCATAGTAAATGTAACAATAATAGTTGAAACCTAATTTATATCCTTTGGATTAAAATGCACCACTCCCTTCCATAAACCTTGAGAAAAGGAAAGCCTCCAGACTCTGGGCCCAAGAATCCCGTGCAACCACACCCTCCAACTAAAGAGGAAGTAATGGCACAAGGATCCCGAGGTCCAGAATTTGGCTAGCACGAAAGAAAAAAATACTTTGCGACTGGGTCATAGAATTTAGAAAACCAAAAAGGAAGAAATAACAACAGCCGTGCGGAGGCAAAGGCCAGAGAAAGAAAAAGAAGGTTGAAAAGAAACAAAGGAAGAACCAAAAGTGAAAAGGGGGACCCAACATTTTTCCAACAAAATGTTGGGATGGGTATGTAGGGCATAACAAATGGTGAATCATTGGGATGAATGCCTTAGTGCATTTGAGAATCACAGAATCTCTGGTTAGCAAAACTGAGACTCATCGTTACCTAAAGCATTTCACTTGCAAGGCGTGGGGTGTTTGAGAAAGTCTAACTCACCATGATTCAATCCCTCAATCTCTTTTCAGCTATGAAGTGTGTGCTTTGGAATAAAATCAAGATGATGATTTCCAGGTGAAATAGAGAGATGACACTGAGTGTATCAGACCAAAATTTCTATATCATGCACAATCCTCTGGATCCCAGAATTCTCTATTCTCCAATTTTTCTTTTAATTTTTTTTGAAGATGAGAAAGGAGGTACTCCTTTCACCATGAACCTTAATCTTAGCTCATTTTCATGGTGGTACTTCTTTCACCTTGCCATCCATTTGATTTTTCTGAATGGGAGAGACGTTCCAGGCCTGGGCTATTCTTTTAATTTTTGAATATGGCCAATAACCAGTGCAACCACTCTTTTCTTAGGGATCATACGATTACTTTCTCCTTATAACTTTGTGTTAACTGATGTCAAGAATTTCTAGATGTGAATCTGTTGAATATTTACCATAACCTTTTACCATGTGTATAAAATAACTTTAGAGTGTGGACAAATCCCACCATGCTAGCAATAGATTCCAGGCTAACCAAAATGTGTAATGCACCATTCCAGGGACTAGATGTCATACAAAGCATACCTATCTACAAGAAGAGGGAAACATGTTGGGAACCCAATAAATCAAGACATGCAAAGTGAAAAGAAACCAAGGATAGAAAACAATAAAGAGAAAGGAAAACTACCCCAGAGGGCCACTGACTATTTACAAGGAGAATACACTACCAAGGAGTGCTAGAAAAATTTACAGGCAAGAATATATACACATCATACAACTTCAGGGAAATTTACCTCCCACTTTTACTTGAAGTAATATTTGAGAAACTGTCCATTGACGGGTAGTGGAATGGCTTCTCTAGTCATGGCACTGAGGCGATAAGTGTTGGCCCCGCAGATCTCTAAGATTCAGTAAGGTCCGAGCCTAGAGCCATTAGAATTTAGCATGCTTTCCCTTCTTCTCCTGGGCTTTGTCCCACAAGAGGACTAGATCTAAAACCTGAAAGGATTTGTATTGGGCTCTTCTATCAAACCATCATTTGACAACTTCTTGGTGATGTGAAAAATGCTCCAGTGCTACATCTCTTTCTTCTTCCATCTTCACCAGTTTCAAGAGGTGAACCTCCACAATGTTATCTCGGGCATTGAATTCTTGCATGAACTGCAAGACATAGATTTGTAATTTTATTGGGAACACGAGATTTTGGCCATAAACCAGGTGAAATGGAGAAGTTCCCAGGGCTACCTAAATCCTGATGTGGTCTGCCCAAAGGGTGAACTTGAGTTTTTGGTGCCTATCCTAGGGATTTTTTCTAGCAAATGTTTGACTACTTCCAACAGGTTTTTATTGGTGGATTCGGCGACATCGTTAACCTGGGGATAATAGTTATTGGAAAACTTTAAGGCAATCTTTCTCTGATAGGTCCATTCTAGAACCTATGCTGAAGAAAATGTCAAACCATTGTCACATATGATAGCAAAAGGCATTCCAAATATTGTGACAATGTTCTCTTCCAAGAACTTAATGACTGCATCCGTAGTATTGTTTTTGCATGGGATTACCTCAGACCACCCGGTACAGTAATCGGTAGTAGTTAAAATGTACCGATGGTTGGTATATGAGTTGGGGTTTATCTCCAAGATAAAGTCAAATTCCCATTGGGAAAAGGGTCAAACCTCAAAGACTGGCTGTAAAGGCATTGTTAGGTTTCGCTGACAAGAAGCAGTGGTTTGACGGGTATGGAACTTCCTCATGTGAGCATGAACATCTTTGAAGATAAAGGGCCAATAATATCTAGCCCAGAGAATCTGATGGGCGGTGGCATTAGCTGAGCCATTCCCAGTTCCATACTGCCAATGGAATTCCTCTATCATCTTGGCAGCTTGGTCTCTGTCTACACACTGGAGGTAAATCCCTTCAAAATTCCTGTGGAAAAGCATCCCATTTTTTGTCATGAAGTGTGCACTTTTCAATCACAAGGTGTGACATTTTTTAGGAGGGAGCCCCTCCAAGAATTGGTTGTTGAATAAAAGGTACACCAGATTGGTATACCATGGATCCTGAGTGATGGACTCCACAGTGTAAGTCTGGCATTCGATGTTTGGAGTGGCCTCTTCCATTTCTTTACATAGTCCTTGGCCTCAAAATATTTTCATTAGTTGCATTTAAAGATTATATTCCTAGAGGATGGCCATCCATTTCCCCTAGATTTTTTCCAGTTCACTCTGTAGAAATAAAGACTTGACAGCCTGATCTAAGATAATTGCATGCACTTTGCTCCAGAGAATGTAGTGTCATAATTTTTTCATGGCCTAAACTAAAGCAAAGGCATGCTTTTCTAATGGTGTGTACTAGACTTCAGCATTCTTAAAGGGGGAGCTCATGAAAACAATAGTTCATTCCTCTCCCTCAACCTTATGATTTAAAACTGTGGCGGCAGAGTGTGGCAAAGTGAAAGAATAAATGTGGAATGGGAGGGAATAGTCCAAAATCGCCCAAGACCAGGGATTCCACTATAGTCTACTTGATTTGGGAGAATTCTCACTTCACTTCGGAACTCCACTCAATCTTAGTATCTTTCTTCATCATATCATTGAGTGGTCTAACAATCTCAATGAATACAGTAACGAAACACCAGACAAATTTTATCTTCCTGAAGAAAGATCTCATTTCCTTCTTACTGTCATGCATTTGCAAATTTAGCAATGCTTCTACTCTGTCTTGATGGATATCCCTTTCTCAGAGACAATATGCCCGAGCAGTTTCCCTTCAGTGACCCCGAATATACACTTCTTAGGGTTAAGGGAATACCATACCGGTGACATCTCTCACAAATCTGAGCAAGGTGGGCGGGATGGTCACACTTGTCCCGGGAAAAGACCGTTAAATCATTCATGTAGATGATTATGCATTTATTAGCCAGACCTTTGAATGCAATGTCCATGGCCTTTTGAAATGTGGCCCCGACATTGATTAGGCTAAAAGGAATTCTCTGGTATGCAAATGTCCCCCACTTTGTGATGAATGTCATTTTAATCCTATCTTCAAACTTAACCATGACTTGGTTATACACGGAGTACCCATCTAGGAAGGACATTATTTGTGAACTATTTACAATTTGTAACACCTCTTCCAGTGAAGAAAGAGGGTGATTATCCTTCTTGTAAGCTTTGTTTAAGTTGCAAAAATCCACACACAGGCGAATCTCACCACTCCTTTTGCATACGGGGACAAGGTTGGAAACCCATGTGGTATGCCGGATAGGAAAGATGATCCATGCTAACAGTAATTCTAGAACCTCTTGGTGGATCAGGGGTTTGATTAAAGGGTTTACCAGCCTCTGTTTCTACCAAAAAGGTTTAGCATCTGGTTTTAGGGGGATGGTATGCATCATGATATATGTATCATAAGTTTTGAGATCTTCATACCCCCAAGCGATAACATCCATATATTCTTGAAGAACCATGAGAATCTTCTCCTTCTCATCTGGGGAGTAGGAGGTACCAATGTGGACAAACATTTCTTCATCATCTTTATCGATGTTAACCTTTTCATATTTTCCTCCTTCGGAGGAGGATGATATCTTGTCTCAACCCTAGGGGTCCAAATAAAAGATTCATTCTAGAGATACCATCCCCTTGGGAATGGTGCTAGTAGGTAGTTTAATGATATCATCATCTTCTTCCCCTTGCCCGGTATCGTCATGATAGGTTTCTTCCATGATCTGATCTTCAAAGACGCCAACATTTGTCATGAAGGCCAAGATGTGTTGGTCATCTTCAAAAACCTAAAATTGTGATTTATTGTCCAGGATGGACGGGGTAGAGACCATCTCAACAGAGAATCTCTGGAGCTGGGAACAAGCCATCAGCTTGAGGGTGTTAGCAAACACAACAAGGGAAGCTAGAACATGATTACATTTCTGGGGGATAATTTTGATGCTGAAAGCATCAAATTCTTCGATTAGGATCCATGCCTATCGCTATATGCAGCCAACATTTTATCATGACATGTGTATTGGCTCTAGACTTGTTTTATAATTAGCTCTGAATCACCCATTTCCTAGAGGTGAGTGACCCATTTTCTCAAAGAAAATAGGAGTTTGAGGACTAAGGCCTTGTACTCTGTGACATTGTTGGTGTAGGAAAACTACAATCTATAGGATGTAAGGAAGGATTTCCCTCATGGATTGATTAATTCCACTCCAGCCCCGCAGCCCTGTTTGGATCAGGACCCATCAAACTTCAGGATCCACAAATCATTACTAGTTTTATGGGGCTGAGGAAGTGAAGTAGAATTTGGATTGGGTTCGGGGTTGGGATTTTTTTCAAGTAATTCCTCCATCTTGACTGTTGTGTAGGTGAGACTTTCCTCCAGAGAATCTCCTGGTTTGGGTTCCTGGATGAACGAAACCTCAAGTGTTCCAATGGGTGGATTGTTTGGTCCAAGGAACCTGGTTTCATGCTCCTTCTCTTGGAGATTGGTGATGGGATGGGTAGTGGCAGTAGTAAAAGGCTCACACTCCAATTCTGAGTGTTTTTCATAATGTACCCAGCACCAAGTGTTAGAAAAGAGGGTGGTCGGAGTTGCCTTGCTACCTTGTGAGTCTACCTCACATTTCAAATTTATGTCCAAATCTTGAATGCTCTAAGTGATTATGGGATCCTCCCTGGGGAAGGTATCATCAGGGATGAAGTCAAAGGTCAGGATTTCCCATGGTTGATATACCCCAAGTGAGGATTCAGATAAAAATATTTCATTCACCTTCCTAAATTTTCTAAGGGCTTATTTCATTATAGGCTCGTTGTCTACATAGATCTGATTTGATTTCCCTTTCCAAGGGAGCCACAAGTGGGAGAAGTCTGTCAAGAAATACCCGTTAAGGGCCTTTGACCAATTTCAACTCAATAACATCCCATAGGTTTTGGGGATGTCAACCACTTGGATATCAATGATGCTAGATATCTAGGGATCCTAGATGAGCTGAATTTGGACGTTCTTCAGATCACCAACCATCTTCATAGTAGTTTTGTTCAATTAGGATACTACACCTTTTAGGGTGTAGGACTGAGTCTACACTTCTGGCAAATGGACAAGGACATGATGTTACCTGAAGCACCAGAATCCACAAGGAAATTGTACAAGTTTTTTCCTTGGATGTTCAGGCCTAGCAGGAAGGGAGAATCTTATGTATTTCCTCAGAAGACTACCAAGTTGGTATCATCAAAATTGATAGTCTTTGGCAGATGACTAACGACTTCCAGGTTCCCTAAGAGCTTTAAGAGGGACTTCTTTTGCTTGGGACAATTAAGTAAAACCTCCATCAAGGTCATGGATGTAGTGGTGTTTTCCAATGCCTTGGTGATATCAAACTGCCCCTTTGCGTAAAGTTGACTCCCCCTGGCTGGATCCCTGGAGTGGTTAGGGCCCAGTCATTTCGGTAGGAGGGAATGCTCATTTGTGTTAGATTCTTGTGGGGGTGTTCTTGGGAGGCATTGATGTGTAGGATGGCCCTTTTCCATCTTGAATCTGAGTGTTATATAGAGTCTGTGGGTTGGTGGCGACATTAGCCTCAAAGGCCAGAATGAATTCATCAAAGAACCCCTGTAAATTGGGTTCTTCCTTGCCTTATTTGTATGTCCTAAAGAAGACATTATCACATGTAAAGGCAGTGTGAGGGCGCTCTACTGGGGAAGATTCCAGGGGAGTTGGATCAGTAGCTTGTTGCATGTTTGACTAGGAGATCTGGATGATCTTCTCCAGTGTGGCACAGTTCACCTCAGAATGCAAGTTGGTATCGTGCAATCTGCACCATGTGGTCAGGGGGTGGAATTTTTTGAGCTATGCAAAATGACTAGTTCCAACACCACCCTGAGTGGTAGTTTGATTTGGAGGAGGACCTCTAGTATTTTTTTTATTTCTCCATTGTTGTTGGTCGAGCCAAGGCCCATTGTTGTAGCTTCAGCCTTCAGAAATGGCATTCCATTAACTTGAGAAAACATTCCCTCTATGGGAATCAGGGTTATGGGGTGCGGAAGGCCCCACCTTTAGCTGTCCCATGTCTAGATTCAAGGAGGACACCAATTTCCAGAGGGATTCAACCTCGGTGGATAGCTGGGTAGTGGTGTCACAGTGTGACGGCTGGGGTGGTGGGTTACCTATGAGAGTGTCAGTGGCTCTTGGAGTTGAGGACGGAAATCCTCTAACAACGAATGACTAGAAGTAAGGTACTCCAGGGAATGGTGTCAAAGGTTGATGCATCTACTGCGGCTAATTCCAAGGAATATACCAGACCTGGGGTTGTCTAGGTTTGAGATGGGTAAATGTATTGGGCATGTTGGTCTATCAGTGGCAGGCCCATGGAAATCATTGGGGCACCCACTGTCAGATTGGCATTGTATCCTCTGGCGTAAGGATTTCCACTAAGTAAAATATTGAATGGTACGCTTTGTCCAATCCTATCAAAGCCTTTCTCAAGCTGCGAGACAACTCTAGGGATAATTTGTAAACTTTTTCCAGGGTATCTTAGTCGTTAGCGGCGGTAGTTCTCCAAAGGAGAGTAGCGACAAAGGGGTCCATAGAGTTCATGTACATCTGGATAGTCACATCGATAGATGGGATAAAAGGGCCTGTGTATCACTTCAAAGCCCATTGGAATCGATGATTAAAGGTAGCAAGAGGCTCATTTGGTTCCTTTCAGATGGAAATGAACTGGCTCTCAGACCAAGATGGGTCCACGTGAATGCGGAAGGCTGCCAAAAAGGCATTTTCCATATCCTACCAATTATTGATGGAGTTGGCAGGCAAGTTCAAATACTAGTTTAGCTCATTCTATCCTAGGGATAGCGGAAACATCTAGGTTACAACATCTTTATGTTGTACCTGGTGTCGATTCATGGCATCTTTATAGGCTTGAAGGTGTTCTTGTGCAGTTTGGGGACCTAGATGCTTATATTTGGGGCAGATCTTCTCCGAATGTGGAGGAAGATCATTAGTAGCATCGGGGAATTTCCCCATTGGGTACCTAACATTGTTGAAGTAGGTAGCCATCAAGACTATTTTGTTTTGGCTTTGGTAAACGTGATTTCTCAAGATTATCCAAGGGATTTGGCTATTCTAGTGAGTAGTAGATCCCCAGGGAAAATTCAATGGTTTTCTAGTTTGGTGGGTCCTTTTTCTTTGGATAGGGGGTCCGAGTTCTACAAACTCTCTGGGATTAGGGGTCGATCAGAGGATTCTTTCAAAGTGTAGGGATGAAAATGATCCTATACCATAGAAAGCCTAGTTCGTAAAACTACTGCTTGGGGAGCCCTCAGGCAGTGTGAAATCAAAATATTCTGGGAGAGATAAGCTCGTGCCCTTCTTCTAGCGTCAGTTTGTGTTGACGAGAATTTGTGACTAACCCTGCCAACAGGGTATAAGTTGTCACTGGGTACCAGAGTATCGGCCAAATTTTCTTATAGAGGTTTACCAGAGAATGAATTCTCCTAGCTTCCAAGCACCTGGTAGTCGGGTTTTGACGGTGCGGGGGAGCTAAGTTGGGGAGGTGACTGTTGCTTGAGGGGATAGCTGGTTTTTACTCATCATTTTTGGGAATTTCAAAAAGGGGTGAGGTTTCCTATAAGCATCTTAGATTTACCAAAGAAATCAAAAAATCTAGATCAAAGTTAGAGTATATTTCTACTTATAGTCATGCAATAGGTATTAAAACATCAACAATGATCCAATGCGGGTAAACAAAACTAAATACCAGATACACAAAGAATCAGTGATTCATACATATCTAGTAGAAAAAGGAGATAATATTATTTAAATAAATGCAAAACATTGGAGCAAAGGACATAAGAAGACAAACAACACAAAAGATGTTCACTAACTTCAGAGATTAGAACAATAAAATAACATAGTGCCACAAGATGTTCTTCTTTCTTTCATTAACTTGAGATGATTCTAGCATCACTGGTGAGTACATTCATGGTTCCAAGGGAGCATTAAGCTACTAAGAACAAACTGAAAGTAAATTTCTAATAGCTATTTTATGTTTCTATTAGACAGAGAAATCCTTAAATTTGTCGAATCTACCTGTACACTTGTTAAATAAAATACAATATCCATGGCCGGTACTACCTACACCACTTACAATCATCTCAGGATGTATAGAGCTCTAAAAAGATGGAAGAAGAAGAAAGGGGAGAAATCTATAATAATCAGCCTAGAGAAGAGGGCCATGGTACTTATAGAAGAAACTTGCTTATCCCTGTAACTTAGGTCATATGCCTCATTAATGTTTATTGCAGCTCCTTGTCTTCGAGGCATGCCAGGTAGTAAATATGGGAGTGGTGCCTTGGGGGAATAAGAAGACATTTGTCAAAACCATCCCATCTACTTGACCAATCATTATCTAGATCACCTGCATTCTGAACCTTATTAATTGCTCACTGTGATCAGTCAACTCTAGAGAACCTTGACATAGATTGCTTGCAAAAGAATACAAAACTGGGACCTAGAATTCTGGATTCTGGGAGCTTACGCTCAAAGAATAACACATCTTCAAAACATTACCCTACTGGTGAAAATATGTGGAGACTGGAAAAATTTATAGTTCTTTACATTTTTGGAATATCTCCAAAATTTTGAGAATTCCCTCATCGTCTATCTCTTTAATACAATCTCGACGGTCCTTAGCTGCCTCCAACTGATCGGCCACATCCCTGGCACCCTCTTTAAACTCTACCACCAACTTTGTAGAATCATGCACCTGGAGAAACATGCAAGTGAGACTTGACATTTTTTCTCCATCAAAATCTATAGGGGACCGGAACCGCGCCTTCATTATTTCATCAAATTTGCTCAAAACAAAATCCACCAGAGCACATGTCTTTGTGCTAAAGGGATCAAAAGCTGAAACCCTTGTGAGGAATTCCACATATAAATTCAAATAATTTTGAATCATCGGGACTTTACCCCTCAGAGCCGCTAATAGTTGCTTGCTTGTCTAGGTTTTAAGACCAAGTCTAGAGTGTTGGGCCTGGAGGAACCCAAAATCGTCATCCCCCAAAATACCTGTCTCCATGATGGCTTCCTCCCTGAAATTCATTATCTCCTCTAGCTCACTCTTCTATTCTTCATACTTTTCTATCTCCCCCTCCCATTGGGAAATAGCATCATTTACTTAGCCCAAGATGCTACTAGCCTAGTGGAGGTTCGGGAGTGTGGCTGTCACAAAATGCCTTACTTCTCTCACCTTCTTAGCTACCCAATCATCAAAATCCTGCACTTTCTTCTTCATTGTTTTTAGTGCATCGATATCACCCTATCGGAGAATTGTTCTGAAAGTGGAGGCCTTTGAAGGAATCACAACCAATGGCTGTGTCAGTTCTACAAGAAGCCCAAGGAGATTATCATTTGTTTCCTGTTGGTGAACAGATTTGTTCTCCTTAAATCTTGATGTTTACTTTCTAACTCTATGCCTTTGAAAACAAATCTATAAACAATAGTTGGGTAAGCATTTACTTTGCTTCCCTCTGAATTTTACAAAGGTACAGCTCCCTTCAAAATATTTTCAATGAATGGATATTGCAATCTAAACATATAAGCTTTTAACTGAAAAGCAGGAAAAGATCTCTCAACTATTCTTGGACAGATGAGGTATAGCATGGAAACTCGCAAAACTTAGAAAGAACCGGAAACTATTTTGCAGAAGAACTTTAAACTAAATAATAGACCAAGAAGTTCAAAACAATTAAGTACTCATCTACGAAAACTGGGATTCATAAATCTAAAACTAAATGACTGAAATGGAATAACATATGCAAAAGTTCAATATATAACTCTCTCAAAGTAGGGATATATATATATTACTGTCTGATTTCCAAAGATCAAAATTTAGTTCAGCATGAGCATCCAGGTATAACTAGCTCAAAGTCCAGATATCATCAGTCACTTAAACTATTAAAGAAACAAGAGCAAACTTTTTTAGCTATTCTAAATTCTATCTTTTCCCCCCTCTATTCTATTCTAACCCTTATAGAGTTCTAAGCTCCAGCTTATATAGTTCAGCAGTCCGAGAAAGCCTCCTGAAAAACCCAGCTTCTCAAACACAACCATAGAAAGAAATAGTTACCAGTTATAACAAAGTTCCCAAAATAAGATTTTTAAAAGCAGGATAAATTAAGGAAATCAAACTGAATCCAGTTCAGCTTTCTTGTGTATCTATTGACGTGGCCATCTTCACTAGCTTCCACGACCCGAAGACACGGAGTAGTTCCTGAGTAGGCGGGGCGTGTAGATTTTTTAGTGCGGTTAACTTGGCGTACATCGCGTTCTTCTCCCATCGCATTTTCTATATTTTCTCAGCCTGTTTCGGTAGTTGTCCCCGGTTCAAGATCAGCAGAGCTTCAATGTTGGCGGTTCTGGTGAGGTCGTGAACTATGGGAGCATCGTTCTCTTTGAAGGCATTCATTACATCAATGAAAGACTTAACCATCGCATCAACACCCTGATTTCCATCCTCCAATTGCAAGATGCCCGAGGGCTTCACTACTTTTATGTCCTTTAAGGTGTCAGAGTGAATCTCCTCTACTTCTTTTTCCATGGCTTTCATCTGGGAAATAGCTATTTCAAACAATGCGTTCTTCCAGCCAAAGTTTTTCTTTAAGACAAACAGCATACAGGGGTCAACTAATTTCATGGGATTTTCAATTAAAAACTATTTTACTCCGTAATCTTCAATTTATTGCACTTGCATCACAACCTCTGCACATTTTTCTGCCTCATTTTCCAATATTGGAATCAAAGTTTGAATCTCCCCTAGGAGTATTTTGCTGTCCACGCGGGTACTCATGAATTCCCGTATGAAGGCGCTCCCTTCTGCTATGATACCATAGGTCCATGCCCTGATTGCTTCTGTCCAAGTTCTTCCTTGTACCTATTTGACCAATTTTTGGTTTTCCACTGAGTTGGGGTCAAACCCTTGGTGGGCCTGTGCCAAAGGTAGCGCACCATTTTCATACAATGACAAGAGAAATTCTTCCATAGTTGAAACTATTTGCTTCAATTCCAATTTCTCCCTACCATCTTTCTGTGACTGTCCTAACATATGATCTGTAGAAAATTTGAAAATGTGATCACGAGAGCCTCTGTTCAGAACTCCTAACTCCATTTTTGTTATTTCATAATCCTCAGGCTCAGGATCCTGCGTCTCTCCCATAGGCTTTACTGTGGCAATTTCAGCAATAATCTTCCCTGTAGACAGGTCTATTGTTAACCTCGCGTCACTTTTCATTCTTTTAGCCTTCGGGGTGTGGGTAGCATACCTGGTGATGATTTCTTTAACCGGAAAAGAAAAAAGTTTGAAATTTTTTCTCTTGCTAACAGATTCAGTTTGCCATGGTGGAATTGAACTAGGCATAATTCAATTATCAGGAGTTTTTGTAGGTGTGCTTGCAACTTGGGATAGCTCCTGATAATGCATGAGAACCTCTTGAACCTTCTCTTGGTGATCAGGGGTGAATGAGAGATCTCCTTCATTGAGCTCAATAACATCATCCAGATAGTCAGGTTCTCCTGAAGCCATCTGGTTCTTCTTTTCTGACCTCGTCCTTACCCTTGATCTTGGCGCGGTAGGGTGTCTTACTGAAGTTGTCTTCTCCTTCAATGATGTTATTTCACCTGCATGTGGTAACAAAGGAGAATCATTAGCATGAACCTACTTAGGACTTTTAATAGGTGATCTTGTATCAAGGCATGTGTCTGTAAGGAGTTGAACTCCTTTCTTCTTTTCTGTGATCCAACTCTCAGTCTCTTCGAGAATGCGGCGGGCTCTGAGTTTAATATCGCTGGATTCTTTCCTGCCCCAATCAATAATTGGGACACTTTTTGCTTCTGAATAGGTGGCAGATGGACATGGGACCTCTGAATTTTCCTCTTCCACACTTCTGATATCAAATCTCAATTGCAATAGCTTGATCTGAGACACAATGAGTCTGGTTCGATCCCGCTCCCAGATCATTTTCTCATCACTGATATTTTTCCATAAATCCTCAAGATGATAACTTGGGGAAGGGAATTTACTTAGCCCTAGAGTCTACCTGGCAAAACCCTTTCTATCAAATCCTGTCCTTGGTTCATAAAAGGGCATGTGGAAGTTCAGAAAATTACTCCCAACAATGGATGCATCTAACATACTATTACAAACCAGATTGCCTAGTTTCACTGGAAATAAAGAATTCCACTTGTCTTCAGGGAGAGTAGTTTTAATAAAAATAAATAACTATCTGCAAACCTCCACCAGTACAAAACAATCAAAAGCATACCGAGGCAAATTCAAGGGTTCCTCTTCAAATCCACCTACCCGAATATATGTGAAGCGAGGAAATTCAATGTAGAAACTACCAAATATCTGGACCAATTTTTGAGCATTCTTCAAAATTCTCTGGTTTGGTGTGCCTGCAAGTTCTTGGCATAATTTCCCCCAAAACACATCATGTACTTTTCTGTAGTCCTCTAAAACTTTATCTTTTCTCAACAATGGGCAATACTCATAAATAAACAAGCTTTCGTTCCAAGGAACTTTCTGAATAGGAGATAAA
>MU225326.1:2121517-2145821 GCA_018584345.1 Thuja plicata | reverse complement strand
TGGGCAATACTCATAAATAAACAAGCTTTCGTTCCAAGGAACTTTCTGAATAGGAGATAAATTTTGAGTGTAGGCCAAGCAATACATTAGGTATGAGGACATATAAAACCATTCTTTGGTCATTTGGGTTTGCTTGAGTTGATCCCTAAGGGATACGGCTATGATCTCAGCCCATTCTATGTGATGTCTTCCTTCTAGAACAATCTCCACAAAATGGAACATCCACTCATCAAAGTACAAGGCTTGTTCTGAACCTTTTAATCAGTGGAGAAGGACAACAATATCATGTACCAGAGGGTTCATGTGATCCTTAGTAAGAAATTTGGGTAACCGTGACCCTCCTTTGTAGTTGGTTTTTGTCCATTTTCTTGCTATATGGCTTCTGTTCTTGTCAACATTTTCCCTAAATTGAGCCAACGACTGGGTGGGGGTGAAGTTAACAAGATCCTCATCAGGTATTTTGAAAACTGCTGCAATGGTTCCACGGTTTACCCGTATTAAGGTTTGACCATCTGCATTGAAAATACTCTTCAATTTAACATCATATATGTTAATGCACTCCTGTATTAACTCTGGACAGGCGGCGGAAGGTGGGAATGCGGCTGCTTCTAGTAGACCACTGGCTAAAATTTATACAATAGACTCTTCGTCAACATGAGAAGAGAGTTTTGAAGTTATGGCATCAACTGAAACCCCTAACAAATATGTGTCTACTATGACTGGAGCCCTACATTCTAAGTTCTTTATGTTTCCAAAGAAGTGCATAACAGACTTCATATTTGCATAAGAAGATGAAGAGTCTACCAGCTCACTGCTTGAAATATTGAATTTTAAGCAACAACCAGAAATGAGGAGCAGAGCTTGAAAAAGCTACCTGTAAGAGTTGAACTCGACCAGACCACCTTTCCAGCGCCGAGAGTCTGCAAATGCATAATAGGGAAAAATGACTTACAAAGCTTCTTTTTATTTGCAGTTTGAAGCATGGGATAGACAGCTTAATGTGAGCATTAATCGGGCCTTCAATGCCAAGTGATGCTAAAAATAAATGCTTTCAAATCAAAATGTGTCTTCAGGACCTGCCACCCTTTCCAATCATAATTATTTACTCTTCAAATCAAATATTTTCCACCCATGCAAGTCATTTCTTTGGTTTCTATGTACTGACCCAGCAAATAGAATCATGCCATGTCAATTGGCCCGTCTTGTCAGGTCGTCACGTCAATAAGAATCCCGCCTGCGTTCCTTTCTGAACTACTTTGAACTACTTCGAAGGGGTTCAAAGAGGTTCAACACCTCACAAGAGAAAAATGCCGCGTGCTTTCCTGGAGGAACACATCGTTAGTGATAAAAAGACTTAGGATGTTATTGAACTACTTTGAACTACTTCAAACCTGAGTTCGAAGAGGTTCAAAGAGGTTCAAATGACTTGAAAGCTTGAGTGATCGGCTTATAATAGACCAGAATTGAACCTAATGACACCAAAGGCTTAGATTTGACAGACTCAAATGTAAAGATTTTGGAGGAACCAACAAGGTAGGAAGGTGAACAGAGTGAGGCTTTGACTATTAAAAACACGTGAACTTATAAAGTTCAAATAAAGGCGACTCTTAACCCCCTTACATTGGCTCTGACTGGGGACTGCAGATTTCCCAATTTGTAGAGAACTTCAGAAAACTAGTTTCGCAGACCGAACTAAACAAAATGAAAGGAAAAGAAAAGAGGGGCACTACCAAAACTGAAAACACAGAGAACTAACTAATATGTACAAAGGGAACAAACTCAGACACCTAGAGCTTGCACAGTTTCAGATCCTGCCCATTGTAAGTAAATGGCAGGTTAGCACCATCCAGATATGATAGTTTAAAAGCGTTCGAACCCAGAGCTTCTAAGATGATGAATGGACCTTTCCACAGAGATTCAAACTTCCCATGTGATCCCTTTGATGCTCTTCTTTTGTCCCATAGCAGAACTTCATCGCCTTCCATAATACCGTGGGGTCTAGCTCGCATATCAAAGATCTGCTTCACCTTCATCTGATGTTCAGTGATATGATCTACAATGTTTTCTCTGTCTTCTTCCAACTTGCTTAAGCGCATTACACACCTTTCTAGAGGATCTTTGAAATACTCATCTTCAATGACTGCTTGGAGTTTTGCCGAGGATAGTTTGAGAGGTAATGAAACATGGGCCCCGATTCCATATACTAGTTCAAAGGGTGACATGCCGATAGCTTGTTTCAAAGTGATCTGATCTGCCCAGAGTGCCTCATGGAGTTTCTTGTGCCATTCTCAGGGGCTATCATCCATTAATTTTTTCATTATGACTATCAGGTTTTTATTGCTGGATTCTGCCTGGCCATTTCCCTGCGGGAAATAATCTGAGGAATGGGCCAATGCCACACCATGCTCATAGAAAAAGGTTGATATCTCCTCTGAAGAAAATTATGTAGCATTATCTGCTATAATTTTGATTGGCACACCGAATCTTACAAAAATAAAATTCAACAAAAATTCGCACACCACCTGAGAGTTCGCCTTCTTCGTGGGTATTGCTTCCACCCACTTCATAAAATAATCGGTGCCTGTTAGAATATAGATATCCCCAGTGCTAGATGGTGGATTCAATGGTCTGATGAAATCGATTCCCCATTGTCTGAATGGTTCTTCCATAATAACTGGTTTGAGAGGTAACGCCGCTAGATAGGGTCTCCCAGTGAACAGTTGACATTTGTCATAGTTTCTGACATATTGATAAGCATCCTTGAACATTCCTGGCCAGTAGAACCTATTTCAAAGAATCTTGTAGGCTGTCACAATTGAAGAGTAATGTCCCCCGCATGCTTCATCATGGAATGCTTTTAACAATTCTTCCCATTGTTCTTCATCATCGCACCTGAGAAAAGTTCCATCGACCCCCTTTTTGAACAAGGTTCCCTGGGAAATCACATATTTATTAGCCTTTAATCTCAGGTTGTGCCTTTCTTTTTGATTCAAATGACCTGGGCATTCACCATATGTAAGGAAGTAAGTGATGTCAGAGAACCAAGGGTCGATTGAACTAACTAATAATGCCATAGGGACTTCATCGATTTTTTCACATATCTCATTGTTCTCTGCAATTAACTTACATAAACCCTTTCCTCTTACCAAATTTGTAGGTTTGATTGTTAAGTCATATTCTTGAATCTTCGCAATCCATACAGCTCTATTATTCATGCCAATCTCCTTCTGAATTAGAATGCTCTTCACAGCAATTTCTGGCACATATACAGTACTATGCGAGTGAAGAATATAATACCTGAAATGCTTCACTGCCTTTACCACCGCATAAGCATGTTTTTCTATTTGGGAGTATTTGAGTTTGTGGTTCTTCAGGGGAAGGCTCATAAAGGCTATGGGTGCTTCCTGTCCTTCTTTGTCTTTCTGAGTGAGTATGCTTGAAAGGGTATGTTGAGAAGCGTAGCAGTACACAATGAAATCTTTTCTGAAATTTGGACTTCTCAATACTGGTGCCTGAGATATGGTAGTTTTAATATCTTCAAAAGATTTCCGTCCATCATTATTCCACTTAAAAAGGATTTTCTCGCTCATCATTTCGATCATATGTCTTGTCACTTCAGAGAATTTAGGAATAAAAGCTCACAGAAAATTAATTTGACCAAAGAATGACTTCAGACCAATTCTGCTGGCAGGCAGGCTGAGTTTCTGAATTGCTTTAACTCATTCAGGGTCGATTTTGATGCCCTCCTTTGATACTATATGACCGAGTAACTTTCCCTCCTCTACAAAGAATATGTACTTTTTGGGGTTTAAAGAGATACCATGGTTTCTGCAACGCTGCAAAACTTGTTCCAGGTCATTCAAGTGTTGGTTTCTCCTTTTTGAAAATACTGTAAGGTCATCTAGATAGATCACTATGATCTTATTTCTAAGATCTTCGAAGGAGGAGTTCATTGCCTGTTGAAAAGTTGCACCTGCATTTATTAGTCCAAAGGGCATCTAGTTGTAGGCATAAGTGCCCCATGGCCTGATGAAGGTTGTCTTGTGTTGGTCGGCTTTTTCTACCCCTGTTTGATTGTAACCCAAATATCCATCTAACATGGACATGGCTTCAGAATCGAAGACCGCCTGCAAGACATGCTCCATGACAGGCAAAGCATAATTATCTTTCAAAATTGCTTGGTTTAGGTTACAAAAATAAACACAAATTCAAACTTCACCGTTTTTCTTTCTCACGGGCACTATGTTAGCTATCCACGTTGAATGGTGAATAGGGTAGATGATTCAGGCCTACAACATCTTTTTAACTTCCCTTAGTATAGCTTCCGATACCTTAGGGTTATAGTTCCTTAACTTTTGGTGAAAAGGGACTACTCCAGGTTTCAAGGGGATTTGGTGCTCAAATTGACCATTTCTAAAAACTTTCAGATCTCCATAATCCCAGGCAAAAACATCTCTGTATTCCTTCAATAACCTTTTTAAGTCTTCTTTCTTAGATTTAGTACAATTTTGACCAATGGAAATCCACCTAGGAGAACCCTAATCACCTATATCAATTTTGTCATATTCCTTTGAATTTGAAACATGTGAAACCTTTTCTTTCACTATGTTGTCATCTCTTCTTCTGAACAGATGCTCCAGAGAAACTAGGCCCTTAGGGATTTTATTACTTTTTAGCTGAATCATCCCTGCATTATCATCCTCATCTTGGTAAATTTCTTTACATTCACTTTTTGAGCCTTCAAAATATACTTCAGTGAATCCAGCGGCACACTCCAGAAATTCTTTAAGCTGTGTATCATCATCAAACACTTGCCAGTTCTAAACATTGTCTGGTACCCTTGGCTTGTATATCATTTCAATCTGGTATTTTTGAGTTTTAAAATCAGGATGTGGCAAGAGCAAAGAGGCAGATACAGCCAAAGAATCTTCTCTGGTATTCTGATTCCTAGGAATATACTCGATGGAAAAGGCATCAAAAAATTCTATGTCATCCCAGACTAGGTTTCTGTAGTGCTTTAATTTTTAATTTCTTACAGAAAACTGCCCCCGAACCTATTTTACAATCAATTCAGTGTCTCCTTTCACAATCAACTTTTTGACCCCTCTAACCTGCATTCCTCCAGGCCTAACAAAAAAGCTTCATATTCTATGGTGTTGTTAGTGTTTTTGAAATCTAACTTGAAAGAAAAAGGAATGCACTCTCCATGGGGAGGGAAAAGGACCACTCTGGCACCTGAACCTGAGTTAGAGCAACTTCCATCAAACTCCATTTTCCAAATGTCTTCTTCTTTCTGGGGTTTGATTTGGATATCTTTATCTGAATCAATCAGGATGACATAATTCTTGAAATTGCATTCTTCATATAGGATTTGGGCTCTGGGTTCATCTGAGGGTATCACAGTTACTTATTCTTAGGTTCAGGTTCTAGATTTACCTTCTTTTTGCCTATGGGAATTGTGGCTTCGGACTAGTCCATTTTTATATCCCCGCCCAAGTCTTTACAGAAGGTTCTGCTGAGTAACATCCCGTAACTAGCCGGGATATCAGCTACTAAAATGGTGAGTTTTAACCGTTTGTCAGGCTATGCGGCTAGGACAGCTTGACAATCTTTGATCTAACCCTTTAATGGCACTTCTTTACCGTCCATAGAGTAACAATGACCGAAGGTTTTGGTTAAGGGTAAGTCCAAATCCTTAGCTATGGGGGTGGGCATTATGTTGTCAGAAGCACCCGAATCAATAATACAATTACTCAATTTTTGACCATTCAATAGCAGAGAGACATAAAATGGATTTGGCTTTTTCTCTTCGTAGTCATTTTTGATGGAATTTATGGAATGACCTCCTTCTGGAATTTGGGGAGTGTCTTGGGGTTGAAAAAAAAAAGGTTCTTGAATAGTGGTAGTTTCCCCTATGAAGGTTTTATCTGCTTGAGGACTTGTATAATTTTCCCCTTTAACATGTTTCACCAACTTATCTAGTTCTTTAGGGTTCATCTTCAAGAAATCAAGAGAAGAAATAGAAACCATTGAAGACTTACAGAACTCAACAAAATCGAAAGGAGATGGAGGGGTAATTGTATTTCTGGGAAGAATTTTTACCTCCGAGCCCCTTGAACTTGTGTGCATTTCTTCGCTAGTAGGCTCCTTTCTTTTTGTGTCCGTGCTTGTAGCAGTTGCACCTCGAACAAAATTCTGAGTTCGTTGATTTCTTGTTAAGATAGCACAGGCTGGATCTTGTAGGGTTGCCAATACACTTTCGCCTTTCTTTGCACCGGGTACATATTCTGAGTAGAAAGAACCTGATGAACCAATGTCTAGAGAATTCTTTTCCTCATGAAGTTGTTCGTTATTCATCTCATCTCTGGCTGCATTGAGTTGTAAGTATCTTAACCATTTGATACACATATCCCCATCATGATCGGTGGTCAGGTGGAACGAGCACATAGTTTCCTTGGGAGCAGGCTCTATTTGCAACCTCTGTGGAGGGCCGGGTAACTGCTGAGCTTTCGCCTGCTGTTGGGGAAATTTCCCTCAACTTATGTCTTGATAAGGGGGTTGATAGGAAGTTGTCCTATTCTGCTACCTTTTTAGCATTGCTATGTCACTCATAAGCCTTTGTACCATTGGATCTGTAGTCGCAGCTGCTGAAGAACTGCTTGGGGTTTACGCTTCTCTTTTCCACTTGCTGGCAGTTATGAGAGTGTCTTCAAGTTCAATCGCTCTAGTTTGGGCATCTTCAAGATTGGGCACCCCATCTTTCAACAAATGGAAGCTTATATCCAGCAGGACTGCATTAAGAAAGTAAATCTTTTTGTTTTCGTCACTCGGAGCGGCGGTTGCGGGAATTCTTTGCAGAGTCCTATTGAATTTGGAAACAAATTCTCTGATTGGTTCGTGGATCTCTTTTTTTAACTGACTGAGTTGTAATAATAAAGAGACTTCATTGTCAGGGGTTTTGAAACTTTTTTTGAAAGCCCGCTTCATAGTGTCCCAATTTGTGATGGATCCATTCAGCAAGTGACTGAACCAATCGGCGGCGGCATCTAAAAGAGTTCGGACAAAAATTCTCACCGCCACATCTTCAGTAGGCATGCTCATGATCCCACAAGAGGTTTGGAAGGCATTGAGATGATCATCTGAAGAGACCTTATTGTCTCCACTAAACTTGGGCAAAATTTGATTGGCTCCTTTAGGTAAATTGGTAGGTTGGTTAACCCCCAGGTTCAGGGGCCCCAAGGTCAATTTTCGGCCATGAATGGAAGCTGGAAATTCAAAGGGTGAATATTTAAAATAGTGGGAATTACAGTACCTAGAGAAACAATGGCTTGGACAGTCAATGGGACAGTTGGGCTTCGCGGTGGAGATGAGGGTCGGCTGACAGTTTGAGCCTTTCTTTTTCAATAAAGATTTAAATCTAATTTGAAATTTAGGTTTTCCAACAGTTCAAAATCTTCATCCACCAATCCTCTGCTGCGCTCCCCCCTTGTGTATCTTCTGGTTGCTAGTTCAAGTATCTATTCAAAACTTAGTTCTGTTGTCAACCTTGTGCAAGTCTGTTAACTATGACAGCCTCTCGAGAAACAGGAACACCTCTCAAATGTTCACCAATTTCTTCCTCTCTCTCGAGCACTTCTTGAACCTGATGGAACTCTTGATTACTTTGTCTAAACCTCCAAGTAGCTGAAGTGAGATCTGATATTAAATCCTCCTGTGTGTCTTCAAAACCCAAATTTAGCTGGAGCACAGGGAACACATTTTCATTCGGTAGCACCATTATGTGGCATTATAACGGGAATCATACTAGCGCACTTGACTGGCCTTTCCCCAGTAGAGTCGCCAAAAATCTGTTGGTGAACAGATTTGTTCTCCTTAAATCTTGATGTTTACTTTCTAACTCTATGCCTTTGAAAACAAATCTATAAACAACAGTTGGGTAAGCATTTACTTTGCTTCCCTCTGAATTTTACAAAGGTACAGCTCCCTTCAAAAGATTTTCAATGAATGGATATTGCAATCTAAACATATAAGCTTTTAACTAAAAAGAAGGAAAAGATCTCTCAACTATTCTTGGACAGATGAGGTATAGCATGGAAACTCGTAAAACTTAGAAAGAACCAGAAACTCTTTTGCAGAAGAACTTTAAACTAACTAATAGACCAAGAAGTTCGAAACAATTAAGTACACATCTACGGAAACAAGGATTCATAAATCTAAAACTAAATGACTGAAATGGAATAACACATGCAAAATTTCAATATATAACTCTCTCAAAGTAGGGATATATATATATTACTGTCTGATTTCCAAAGATCAAAATTCAGTTCAGCATGAGCATCCAGGTATAACTAGCTCAAAGTCCAGATATCATCAGTCACTTAAACTATTAAAGAAACAAGAGAAAAATTTTTTAGCTATTCTAAATTCTATCTTTTCCCCCCTCTATTCTATTCTAACCTTTATAGAGTTCTAAGCTCAAGCTTATATAGTTCAGCAGTCCGAGAAAGCCTCCCAAAAAACCCGGCTTCTCGGACACAACCATAGAAAGAAACAGTTACCAGTTATAACAAAGTTCTCAGAATAAGATTTTTAAAAGCAGGATAAATTAAGGAAATAAAACTGAATCCGGTTCAGATTTCTTGTTTATCTGTTGACGTGACCATCTTCACTAGGTTCCATGACCCAAAGACATGGAGCAGTTCCTGAGTAGGCGGGGCATGCAGATTTTTTAGTGCGGCTAACTTGGCGTGCATCGCGTTCTTCTCCCATCGCATTTTCTGGATTTTCTCAGCCTGTTTCGGCAGTTGTCCCCGGTTCAAGATCAGCAGAGCTTCAATGTTGGCGGTTCTGGTGAGGTCATGAACTATGGGAGCATCGTTCTCTTTGAAGTCATTCATTACATCAACGAAAGACTTAACCATCGCATCAAAACCCTGATTTCCATCCTCCAATTGCAAGATGCCCGAGGGATTCACTACTTTTATGTCCTTTAAGGTGTCAGAGTGAATCTCCTCTACTTCTTTTTCCATGGCTTTCATCTGGGAAATAGCTATTTTAAACAATGCGTTCTTCCAGCCAAAGTTTTTCTTTAAGACAAACAGCATACAGCGGTTAACTAATTTCATGGGATTTTCAGTTAAAAACTATTTTACTCTGTAATCTTCAATTTCTTTCACTCACATCACAACCTCTGCACATTTTTATGCCTCGTTTTCCCATATTGGAATCAAAGTTTGAATCTCCCCTAGGAGTATTTCATCGTCCATGCAGGTACTCATGAATTCCCATATGAAGGCGCTCCCTTTCGCTATGATACCATCAGTCCATGCCCTGATTGCTTCCATCCAAGTTCTTCCTTATTGTACCTGTTTGACCAATTTTTGGTTTTTCACCGAGTTGGGGTCAAACCCTTGGTGGGCCTGTGCCAAAGGTAGCGCACCATTTTCAGCCAATGACGAGAGAAATTCTGCCATAGTTGAAACTATTTTCTTCAATTCCCGTTTCTCCCTGCCATCTTTCTGTGATTGTCCTAACATATGATCTGCAGAAAATTTGAAAATGTGATCACGAGAGTCTCTGTTTAGAACTCCTAACTCCATTTTTTTTATTTCATAATCCTTGGGCTCAGGATCCTGCGTCTCTCCCATAGACTTTACTGTGGCAATTTCAGCAATAATCTTCCCTGTAGACGGGTCTGTTGTTAACCTCGCGTCACTTTTCATTATTTTAGCCTTTGGGGTCCGGGCAGCATACCTGGTGACAATTTCTTTAACTAGAAAAGAAAGAGGTTTGAAACTTTTTCTCTTGCTAACAGATTCAGTGAGCCATGGTGGAATCGAACTAGGAATAATTTGATTATCAGGAGTTTTTGAAGGTGTGCTTGCAACCTGGGATAGCTCCTGATAATGCGTGAGAACCTCTTGAACCTTCTCTTGGTGATCAGGGGTGAATGAGAGATCTCCTTCATTGAGCTCAATGACATCATCCAAATAGTCAGGTTCTCCTGAAGCCATCTGGTTCTTCTTTTCTGACCTCATCCTTACCCTTGATCTTGGCATGGTAGGGTGTCTTACTGAAGTTGTCTTCTCCTTCAATGATGTTATTTCACCTGCATTTGGTAACAAAGGAGAATCATTAGCATGAACCTACTTAGGACTTTTAATAGGTTATCTTGTATCAAGGCATGTGTCTGTAAGGAGTTGAACTCATTTATTCTTTTCTGTGATCCAACTCTCAGTCTTTTCAAGAATGCGGCAGGCTCTGAGTTTAATATCGCTGGATTCTTTCCTGACCCAATCAATAATTGGGACACTTTCTGCTTCTGAATAGGTGGTGGATGGACATGGGACCTCTGAACTGTCCTCTTCCACACTTCTGATATCAAACCTCAGTTGCAATAGCTTGATCTGAGACACAGTGAGTCTGGTTCGATCCCGCTCCTAGATCATTTTCTCATCACTGAGATTTTCCCATAAATCCTCAAGATGATAACTTGGGGAAGGGAATTTACTTAGCCCTAGAGTCTACCTGGCAAAACCCTTGCTATCAAATCCTGTCCTTGGTTCATAAAAGGGCATGTGGAAGTTCAGAAAATTACTCCCAACAATGGATGCATCTAACATACTATTACAGACCAGATTGCCTAGTTTCACCGGAAACAAAGAATTCCACTTGTCTTCAGGGAGAGCAGTTTTAATAACAATAAATAACTATCTACAAACCTCCACTAGTACAAAACAATCAAAAGCATACCGAGGCAACTTCAACGGTTCCTCTTCAAATCCACCTACCTGAATATATGTGAAGCGAGGAAATGAATGTAGAAACTACCAAATATCTGGACCAATTTCTGAGCATTCTTTGAAATTCTCTGGTTTGGTGCACCTGCAATTTCTTGGTGTAATTTCCCCCAAAACACATCATGTACTTTTCTGTAGTCCTCTAAAACTTTATCTTTTCTCAACAATGGGCAATACTCATAAATAAACAAGCTTTCGTTCCAAGGAACTTTCTGAATAGGAGATAAATTTTGAGTGTAGGCCAAGCAATACATTAGGTATGAGGACATATAAAACCATTCTTTGGTCATTTGGATTTGCTTGAGTTGATCCCTAAGGGATACAGCTATGATCTCGGCCCAGTCTATGTGTTGTCTTCCTTCTAGAACAATCTCCACAAAATGGAAAATCCACTCGTCAAAGTACAAGGCTTGTTCTGAACCTTTAAATCAGTGGAGAAGGACAACAATATCATATACCAGAGGGTTCATGTGATCCTTAGTAAGGGATTTGGGTAACTGTGACCCTCCTTTGTAGTTGTTTTTTGTCCATTTTCTTTCTATATGGCTTCTGTTATTGTCAACATTTTCCCTAAATTGAGCCAACGACTGGGTGGGGGTGAAGTTAACAAGATCCTCATCAGGTATTTTGAAAACTGCTGCAATGGTTCCATGGTTTACCGGTATTAAGGTTTGACCATCTGCATTTAAAATACTCTTCAATTTAACATCATATCTATTAATGCACTCCTGTATTAACTCTGGATAGGCGGCGGAAGGTGGGAATGCGGCTGCTTCTAGTAGACCACTGGCTAAAATTTCTGCAACAGACTCTTCATCAACATGAGAAGAGAGTTTTGAAGTTATGGCGTCAACCAAAACCCCTAACAAATCTGTGTCTGCTATGACTGGAGCCCTACATTCTAGGTTCTTTATGTTTCCAAAGAAGTGCATAACAGACTTCATATTTGCATAAGAAGATGAAGAGTCTACTAGCTCACTGCTCAAAATATTGAATTTTAAGCAACAACCAGAAACGAGGAGCAGAGCTTGAAAAAGCTACCTGTAAGAGTTGAACTCGACCAAACCACCTTTCCAGCGCTGAGAGTCTGTGAATGCATAATAGGGAAAAATGACTTACAAAGCTTCTTTTTATTTGATGTTTGAAGCACGGGATAGACAGCTTTATGTGAGCATTAATTGGGCCTTCAATGCCAAGTGATGCTAAAAATAAATGCTTTCAAATCAAAATGTGTCTTCGGGACCTGCCACCCTTTCCAATCATAATTATTTACTCTTCCAATCAAATATTTTCCACCCATGCAAGTGATTTTTTTGGTTTCCGTGTACTGACCCAGCAAATAGAATCATGCCACATCAATTGGCCCGTCTTGTCAGGTCATCACGTCAATAAGAATCCCACCTGCGTTCCTTTCTGAACTACTTTGAACTACTTCGAACCTGATTTGGAAGGGGTTCAAAGAGGTTCAACACCTCACAAGAGAAAAATGCCGTGTGCTTTCCTGCAGGAACACATCGTTAGCGATAAAAAGACTTAGGCTGTTATTGAACTACTTTGAACTACTTTGAACCTGAGTTTGAAGAGGTTCAAATGACTTGAAAGCTTGAGTGATCAGCTTAAAACAAATCAAAATTGAACGTAATGACACCAAAGGCTTAGATTTGACAGACTCTAATGTAAAGGTTTTGGAGGAACCAACAAGGTAGGAAGGTGAACAAAGTGAGGCTTTGACTATTAAAAACACGTGAACTTATAAAGTTCAAATAAAGGCAACTCTTAACCCCCTAACATTTCCTTTGCCTCTTTTAGCTTATGCACTTTCTTGTCATACTAGGCCTCAATTTCCCATCTTGCTTCTCTTAACAGGTTCACTTCCCCGTGTTTATCTCTCCTCCCTAGAGGGACCTCTATGATAGTGTAATCTTCAGCTCCTACTACTACCTCTTCTCTGTCTGGGGAGGTGTTGCTACTACCGCGATGGTATTTCCTCCTGGACTAGTCTAAATGGTATGGAGGATTCGAGCCTTCTTAGGCTTCTGGGCCTCCTAATTTTGGGCTATCATCTCAGCTAGAGAGAGAGGGGCTCTCACTGCTGCCAGTTCTTTTCTATTTCTTGACTCCACCAGCCATTATAGTGGTGGGGCGGTCTTACTGCTAGGTCTTGGATAATTGGGTCCTCTTTGGGAGTCTGTTGTGCTTCCCTTGCATATGTAGTCACTATGGACTATTTTTCTTTATCCCCAGGGTTTCCTACTTCTCCCACCTTAGTGGTATTTGTATCCATATTTTCATGGTTCTCCCCTGCATCCTGCTACTGCTGCATTCTTTCGGTGTCTTCTATCGAGACATTCTACTTTGAAAACCTATTTTCTAGAGCGGGTGAAGGTGTCTGACCTGCATTTTACTATTTTTCTATGGAGACCACCTTGCCAAATGTCGTAACCTAGGGTATGTGGTTCCCCAAAGACCCGGCATAGGAAGATGATCCCTACTTGTATGCTCTCTTTGAAGTCTATGCGGGGGATCTCCAACTTCATTTTCATGTAGTCCTTCTTCGACATCTTCAGCTAATGGGTGTTAAGGTGCATTCAAGTAGCCTATTGGACTTTGTTGGATTCTTGTAGCAATGCAGCCTGAGAGATAACGATGGAATTGGAAAACTGGGGGATTCCTAGTCTTGAAACAAAAGTTGCAGCATCGAGAGACACTAGGGGCATTGGATAGCCCATTCGAAGGGAAGCAGCAAGTAAAACAACCTAAATGGTTGTGTTTTAGTGTTCTACGAAGGTGAGAATTATCTTTGGGGATTGCACGGAGAAAGGGAAGCATGCGGCTTTGATTATGTTGGAGGCAGCCACATTCTTTTCCATACTGTCTCTGGCAGAATGCTGATTGAACATTGTCCTTACCAGGCCCTGCAATTTGACCCATGACCTGAATTTTGTGTTGGTGATTAGCTGTAACTTGGAATCCACCTTGGATCCCATAATGATACCATCCCTTAGATATTTTTTGGTGAGTGAGAGCTTCTCCAATGCTTTCTCAGCCCTTGTTTTTGTGGCTGCCCTTGTTGAGGTGGATGGGAGTTCCAAACTTCACAGAGGGGAAGATACCTCAGACATGTTGCTTGATGAGTTATTGGTAGCCTGCAAGACCATAAAACCATTAATACAAATAATCAAATATAATAAAATCCTGGGTTTTAGATATTTCATCACCATTTTGTACTTGTCCTCAAGAAGACGTAGTTGATATGAAATCTCAGGAATGCAATAAAAAAAATAACTTACTTATAATTTGATCAACACCTGGGGGTCTCAGGGATTCTAGTTCATGAAAAAAATGAGATGAAGGTTGTGGGATTACTTGGAACTTGGAGTCCAAAAAAAATGACCGTTGTTGAAATGACCTGGCAATTTGTCATACTAGGCTGACGTGGACTGTCATGTGGTCATGCAATGAATAGAGTAATGGCATTCATTGTGACAGTTGTCTCAACATGAATGGAGTGGATGTCACTTGGGATGGTTTTAAATGCTCATGCATGTGGAATTAATCCCACCATTAATGCTAAAGCGACAGAAGAGAGAGAAAGGTCACAACTCGAATAAGTAAGGTGACGAGGTCAAGTCCATCACACACCAGGCGGGTGAGCTCAAATTTTGTTAAATGAAGCAGATGGCATGGTGAACTCATCATGAGACGGGTATGAATCAAGGGAATATACAGACCATGTACATGAATTTACAAATGAGTATACAAGATGACATGCTATTAACACTATTAATAGGAGGCCGAAGAATGACATTTACACAGGCAGAAACAAACTACAATTAATCTAAAAATTGCTACTTACATATTTACAGAGGCTTTACAATAATTTTCACTATTCTACACTATCCACAAATGCACAAAGGGTGGACTAACCTCTCACAGAGCCATTTCACAGATGGGAGGCGACGGCAAAGACCCAAAAACAAAGAAAACAAAAACCCAAAGACAAAGGAACAATGCACAAACCAAAAGAAGAAAGAGAAGGGTCAGAAGGACCTATCTAAAACCAGAGATGTGGATGGAAAGGAATGGGAGGTGCTCTATAAATGGACATCTCTTCAAATCCTATGAATGCACCGAGAACCCTACAGGATATCTTGAACATGTACAGGTCTGAACTCCAAATCATTGTTAATCACTCGAAGCAAATCACACTTAGCTTGCTGGTAAATCTCTCAATCTTCACTTAATTCTCTCCGAGGGTAAATTGTTTGCAGTAAATGTAACAATAAAAGGTGAAACCTAATTTATATCCTTTGGATTAAAATTCACCACTCCCTTCTGCAAACCCTGAGAAAAGGAAAGCCTCCAGACTCTGGGCCCAGGAATCTTGCGCGACCACACCCTCCAACTAAAGAGGAAGTAACAGCACAAGGATCCTAGGGTCCATAATTTGGTTGACATGAAAGAAAAAAACACTCCGGGACCGAGCCCTAAAGTGCAAAAAAAAAAAAAGGAAGCAAAAACAAGGGCCACGCAGAGGCAAAGGCCGGAGAAAGAAAAAGAAGGCCAAAAATAAACAAAGGAAGAACCAAAAGAAAAAAGGGGGACCCAATATTTTGCCAACAAAATGTAGGGATGGGTATGTAGGTCTTAATAGGGGGGTGTTAGAGTAATCACTTATTAATTAAATATGTTGATTTAATTAGTCAAGTTGTTTTATTACTCTTTAGTGTTTAAGATTTTTCTTAGGTGCATTAATAATTAATTCTTTTATTAATTATTAATGTGCAACCTAGCTTTTACCTTTTAGGGTTTCATTCACCTTTTTAAGGTTGAACTTTGTAATTATTGTTATGTAATTCAGAATACATTTTTTCTCTACTCTTTTCAAGTTTCTTTGAGCTTCTGAGTTCTTCATATTTTTCCTTCTTTATGCTTTCTTCTTATAACAAGTATTTTGCATGCAATTGTTCTTGGGTGTAATCAGATCAGTATTTCTCAGATCCTTCACTCTTGATATATGTATTACCAATTAATGCCAATTACTCAACAAAGAAGTTGTTGGAAAGATATATCATTGTAGAGATGATGAACATGGATTACTATTAGGAAATATAGTCTCTTCTATGAATAGACTAAGATACTAGAACAATTTCACCACTGATATATAAATATTGAAGTCAACTTCTGAAATTTTCAAAAAAAATTCAACACCGAGATGATATCAAATCTACGAACAAGACAATGGGAATGATGAATATTGGATCTTATTGAATCCTCAAATCTTTCATCATGAAGGTAATTTGTGTGAACCACTCTCTAATACCATGTTGGAGGAATTAGGAGCCCATCATGAAGCTGCAAACTTAAAGGGATACAAATGTACAAGAAATATTTCTTATCTAGGAAAGTGAGGAGGGAATTAGTTACAACTACCCTGCTATAAATATTGAATACAAGATGCAAATAAATCATATCTATGATAACTATCTTTAAATGATTGTAGCATGTTCTATTAAGTTATCCTAAGTAAATATTATTAAATTAAATTATATTTACTCCAACATATTATACAACTCAAGTACATGGATTTCAATCAACCAGAGAGAATCTTCACTTTGTCAAATCCTCCAAAGCGATCCAAGATGTGGAATTTTATTATAAGATGCATAGAGTTTATTCCTCCATACTTATCTTGAGTAATTCACTCAAAAGTTAAGGTTAAGTTTTGGGAGGATTTATGGAATGAAGCTCTTCCTCTAGCTAGAAATGTAGATCTTTTGGAAGATCAATAGGTGTTGCAGAGTTCCTAGGGTATTTTGGTTAAAGACTATCTCATTATTCCTCATAGTGATACTAATTATATATAAATGGAGATATTTTCCCCACATTCCATTTCCTTCTAATCCAAAATTTTGTTACTGAGTATTCTCAAGCATACATCACTTTTTATCTAATAAGTCAGATATTCTAATAAGTCAGATATTCTTATATGGACTCCTTCCAAATCAAGCCATTACTCAATTAAATAGGGGTATTTATCATTGAAATATTTGGGGATTCAATCAAATTTAAGAGCTTATTTATTTTGTTGGAGTGATGTTGTTCTTTTTCCTTCCAAACATAGGGGCATTCTAGTGGTTTGATGCAGGAGCATCTAGGGTGTAAGAGAAACCTTGCATCACACAAAAATATTGTCTAGTTTCCAATAAGGGCTATCTTTGGAAAAGATTACTATTTTTAAGAAATTTTACTATTTTTAGTAAGTTGTTCAAACTAGCAATTTCTCATAAGGTACAGAACATACAAATTGAAGGTGACTCTCAAATGATTATAAATATGCTTATTTCTAAATAAGTAACCAATTAGAGGTTAAAATATATGCTAACATGGGTCTGGAACCTTTTATCTCACTTCCACAACTATTCCCTTTCTCACTGTTATAAAGAACCAAACCAAATAGTTGACATTTTGGCAAATTTAGCGATGAGGCTTCAATATGGTGAAAAAAAAAATCTCAGTAGATTATTTAATTGATCATTTTAGAACTACACCTCACATATTACCTATGCAAAATGATGGTATACTTCAAGAATTAGATAAATTTATCATGGTAGATAGTGATTTTAAAGAATTGATTGTGCAATACTAGCTTCTTTTGGGGTATATATGAAGAGATGTGGCTTTGACAAAAAAAATTTGGCTTGTGATTATTACAAATATAGTGATCTCTATAACCCCCAAGATGATTTTGTTTTACCTCTTAAAACATTCAGAGCTGTTGGTTTTCTTTATGAATGCTAGTATAACCAAAGGATTAGAATAAAGATGGGATGATGGTATGAATAGATTGCATTGGTTTCTATATGCCACACATAACAACAATATCATCAACTTTAAAATCAAATACATCATGACATGGAAAAGTGTGTCATCTTTTCTTTAATGTTTTGTTTCATTTTACAAGTGTCTTGTTGTACCGATAAATAAGCACAAGTGGTTATAATTTCAAATATGTGACATTAAAGATTCTCATAGAAATGTGACATTAAAGCTTCCTGTAGTACAACTCAATAATTATTTCAATTTTATTTACAGAGAAGGTAATGGTTGAGAAGATGAATTAGCCAATTTGGCCATTAACAATTACCTTAGGACAAAATAATTAGAATAAAAGCATTGATAGAATATAGAATAAAGTGTTATGATAGTAAGATAGAAAATGAAATTAATATCTAAAGAATGAATCCCTATATCCCTTATTATTAATTTTTTTTTTTATAGGAAGATCATGGTATAAGCGTAGTTAAATAGTACTCACTAGTCATATCAAGATAACTGAGTATGAAGTACTCTTCCCATTTTCCCCTTAGCTCTTATGATTACAAAGCAATTATTTATTAGAGCACGGATGGCATTACTCTCGGGGTTCCACCTCAACTAATGATATTTTGATCAAGGAGTCTAGCATGAGTATAGAAATTCATGCAATAAAGGAGGGAAGAAATTACTTATGATTAAATCCCACATGTATGTATTTCCGCAAATGAAAAGATTAAATTAAGTAGGGTAGTGGTTATTTCCTAGTGGTTAGCGGACGAAAGAGTAAATTTAGGGCTAAGGACCCAGTTTCCTATATTAGAAGAAGTAGTAAGCTTTATTAACATTATCAAGAGTTAGCAAGGAAATAATCAGTTTTGAACGCCAGGTTTAAGGTGGGATGGAATCTAGGCTTATTACGTATGTGCTTATTGATAACCAAGTCATGGCATTTTGTGGCTCCATCAAACCTGAGAGGTGGAATAAGATTCTTAATCCCGTCCTGGAATCTGAAAGAAGAGCATTGGAAAAGGTTATGGGGGATGGCCACTTTGATAATTCCTTCACATTTCGCACCAATGATAATATCGTGATTCTTTTTATAGATCTGGAAACCTTTGCAAGCTTTAAGAAGGTCAAAATTATGGAAATCACAAAGATGATCTTTGTAGAAGACATTATGGGTGGTTTAGAGAATATGGTACATTGCATTAGCAACTAGCTGATAGTATTGTTTCTGGAGACAACGATGCAAACGGAAAAAGAAAAGTTAAAATACATCCCAAAATGTCAAAGGTTACCGATGTTTATTATCAAAGATGAAAAGGTTTTTGACGCCCATTGGCCTGAGATGAGAAGAAATCTAGATTTCCTGTTTAAACAGCTACTGAAAGAAGACATGGATAAAGATTGGCTCCTCAAGTACTGGTGAGATGAGGGCTATTAAATCTCAGAAGTACTAGAAAACACAAAGATGGAGAACTTTCGCAATGTGGCTCCATCCGTGAAGAAATGCTCAAAATAGATTAAGGAGTCGGCAGAGGAAGATGTGGCCATTATAATTGTCAAAAAATGTGAAGGTGAATGGAGCTGTGACTTTCTTCATAAGGACTAGATATGAAGTAGCACTGAGATACTAGGGTATTTTTTTTATAATATTAGTAGATGGTAGAGTTAGAAACAAAGTATTGAAAAATTTTAAGTAAGACATTTCAGTGAAATATGGTATAGGATTGTGGAAAAAGACAATATAGTATTTTGTTTATAAGTAATAGTTTCTGATATAATATAAATACAATGTGTATTAAAGTTTTACTAATATGGGTACTGGTGATAAATCTTTATGTATATTGATAAATTCTTAAAGTTTTGTTTGATATGCCAAGTTAAATTGTACAAAATTAAATAGCTGGATTAATAGTCTTTTCTTCTGATTATGGAGTTAGTTTTATGGTTATCTTAATGACACTTTGTATGTGTAAAATGGATATTTTAAAAAATTTATCACATGGAATCTGTGTAATATGACATTTTACAAAGAAGTGATTCAGGGAAGAGACACCTCTAGGATATGGAACATAAACGTAGCATACCAGTGTGTAAATAGAGGCTAAAATTAGTATCCAAAAATAGCAATACAATGGGAATATATCTATGAAGGTAATTTTTTACTTTCAGGAAAGTGTTAGTAATAAATGAGAGGGGGGGTGAATCGGTGGCCTTGAAAATTAATCCTTAAATCAACCCTTCAAACTTAGTACCACAAAATTATACCTCTAGTCATCTTTAGTCCTATAAGATGAATGCATCCAAATACTTATCTCAAATTACTACTTGTTGGAATGCTTTGTAAAACCTTCTACTAAATGTTTACCGATAAGCAGTCTTTCTATTTATCAAAACATGATAAATAACTAGTGTATACCGATACATCCAAATTTACTTATGTGAAATGAAAAATAGTAAAGTAATAACTCATAAACACATGACATATGGATTTTTAACATGCAAACCCTATTAAGGGAAAAATCACTGGGATTGGTACCCTAAATTTTCACTCTTTTGAAGTGAGCCTAGTTAAGAGCCAACCCTATTAAAGGTTACAAACACACTGTTAGGTGTGACCTTGTTAGAGGTATTAAATTGAATAGTTTGTCACTTAGTATCTGGCATCTAATCCTACCATCCTTGATCAAACACTCACTTGGCCTGTCAATAGGTATCAGGCATATCCAATGCTACTTTGTATGATCAAACTTTTTGATACTCCTTGGAATGTATCTCAATTAGAAAAGACTTTTAAGTCCTACTCAATTAAGAGACTTGATGCTTCAGTGGTTAAACTGAAACAGTAAATTAATTTCTTCACATATACAACTAGAATTGTAGATTTTTAGATCTATTGTAAGTGCATTACCTTTCTGATCAATGTTATCAATTCAATACCTTTGCTCCACACTATTCTACTCTATGATGATGTATCACTGTACTTCAGTGTCTGTAGAATTTAGCTCTTTCCTCAGCTTGATTGATCAGGTCTAAATGAAGACTTCTTTCTCCTTCAGAATCTCTTCAACATCTATTTTCTTGTCACTACCCTTATTCACATTGAATAAGCTTGTCTCTTATATAGACATGATTTCACCATTTCTTAGCTTTCTTGATCTTGGTGTGATCCACAATTCTCGCCAATTAGATTTAAAGAAAAAATCAGGATTTATCTCGTACAGATCTTCTTGCCAACTGGACTAAGTAGCTTTAAATCCTTTTACTTATCTCTGGCTTTATCTTGTCTATTAAAACAATGATAAGTACCAGTTAAGTCTATATTTATCTCTTGAAAGCTAAGCATTTTGTTGTTTCTGAACTCTTTGTTCTATCAATCAATACTTTAGTTAGTCATCAATGATAATTGACTGTTCCATCGGTGTGAATTCAGTTGTCTTCAGAATCTACACCCATCGGGCAACACTGTGATTCTGTTTGTTGGGTTACACTGTGCTTATGTCCGTCAAGTAACACTGTGACTTTTCTTGTCGGTAATGTTGTGCATTTTCCCATCAGGTAACATTGTAACTTTCCTCTCATTGGTTTACTATGTCCGTCAGTGTGCACTCTGTCAGTGTATACAGTCACTTTGTGAATACTTGACTTTTATGCATTATTGATAGCATAGCCTTTTATTCATTGTTTCTTTGAATTCTTTAGCAGTATGTATATGACCATATAGATGATATCAATTTGACATCAATGACAATACAATACATTAACTAATTTAATGTCTTGCATTAACTTTCTGTGTCTCTGTGATCATCAACTTAATATCTTCAAACATTCAATCAATTATAGTTCATCAATCTCTCCCTTTGGCATAGATGGAAGCACACTACATTATCACACTATATTATCACTAATACAATATGAAATATAACAATTGAAGTTCAATAAGCTACCAATCTTATGTACTATAACTGATACAAATATATGTTCCTCGGTAAGCTCATATAGCTTAGATTTGATTCTTGCAGCTCTCTTTCTGTCTTCAATCCCTTCATTGGATAGATGTAGAATCTTTCTTCCTCTAATGTGATGTGTTCTCTTCTTGTTTCAAACTCTCTCCCTTTCACTGTTCTTTTCTTTTGATGTCTCTTTTCTCTTTTGTTAGTAATCCCTCCCTTATATGTACCCTCCCTTTCTGGTTACATCTCTCCCTTTGGATAATGTGATGGATATAATCTCTCCCTAATGTATGTCTCCCTAATGTGATAATGGATATAATCTATCCCTTTGACAACAATGCCAAACAATAATTTGATAGTAATGTCAAACAATCCTTTCTATCCATAATATACTCCTTTAATTTCCTAATCCATCAGCAATATAACAACTCTGGTGCTTGGAGTAGATAAATAAATTATTGTGTATAGATGTATCTTTGAAGTCCATTTCTCTTCTTGCATCAACATGAATGATATTCTAATAATATGTAGGCTGATGTAGCCTTCTAGTTATTTCACTAACCAATAGACAAGGGTCTGACCCCTAGTCTTTTTCTCAAGTACTCAAATGCATCATTGGGCAATGGCTTGGTGAAGATATCAGCTAATTGTTCGTTTGATTGCACATACTCAAGTAACTATTTGATCCATGCAATATTTGAGCAGTTTGTAGTAGCAACAACATACTCTGCTTTTGCATTAGACTAAGAGATGCATCCTTACTTCTTGTTGATCCATGTGACAAGTCTGTCACCCATAAAGAATGCTCCTCCAGTTGTGCTCTTTTGGTCATCAATGTTTCCAACCCAATCAGTGTCGGTAAAGACCTTATGTTCAATTTTTCATTTTCTTCTATACCATAAGCCATATTCCTTGATATTCTTCAGATATATTAGGATTTTGTCCATAAAAGTCATATGTGATTCCCTGGGATTAGCAAAAAATCTTGCAACTATTCCTACTACATGTGAAATATCTGGTCTAGTATATACAACATACACAATTTTTCCAATCATTTTTATGTACAAAGTGATGATATGTAACTAATTGAATTTTTGATAATGTTAAGTTGAAGATGATGCAAGACATTAATTCAGTTAATGGTTTGTATTGTCATTGATGTCAACTTGATATCATCTGTATGGTCATTTACATAATGCCAAAGACATTAGAGAATCAATGGAACAAAGATTATGCTTTCAACAATGCATAAAAGTCAAGTATTCACTAAGTGATAGACAACACTGATGGAGTGCACACCATTGGTAAAGGCAAAGAAGAAGTCACAGTGATAACCGACGAGTAGAAGACAGTGTTTCTCGATGAAGAAAAATCGTAGGATGCCCGACAAGTTTTATACAGAGTTTCTGGACAAGAAAAATCAATTGATGCCCGACGGATGGAGATCCTAAAGCTAACTGAAGTTACACCGACGTAACTAACAATTGTCACCGATGATGAACTCTATAATTGACCGACAAAATAGAGAGTTCAAAAAATGACAAAATATGTAGCTGGAAGAGCTTAAGGATAGAATTAACTGGTTGTTTTTTTTTTTTATTCGACCATAGTTAAGTAATTGATTTAAAGAAGATTTATACAGTTGGAAAGAAGATAACTACGAGATAAATTAGGATTTAAAGTTGTAAATCAAATTGGATGGATTTTTTTTCACACCAAGAATCAAGAATCATGAATTAAGAAATATCATGTCTACATAAAAGACAAGCATAATTCATTTTCACAAGCAATCAGATACATGGAAGGGGAGTGAATAGAAAGAAGATACTTAAGAGAAACTAGTGAAGGATAAACTTCATTCAATCCTGATCAATCAAGCTAAAGGAGAGCTAAAGAATTCTGCAGACATCGACAAATACTGAAGTACAACATCACAGAGTAGAAAGAGTGGAGAAAAAGGAATTGAATTGATACATTGATCAGAGAGGTAATGTACTTAAATAGATCTGAAAATCTGCAATTCAAAGTTGCATTAGAAATAGGTCATAATATTTCAGTTTAACCATTGAAGCATCAAGTCTCTTAACAGAGTAGGACTTAACAGTCTTTTATAATTGAGGTATATCCTAACAAATTTCCAAAAAGGTTGATTCATGAAAGTAGCATTGAATTTGTATAAATCCTATTAATAGCCTAATGAGAAGGTTGATTCAAGGATGGTAGCAAGATTTTCCTAAAGCCTATTGACAGTCTAGGAAGGAGGCTGATTCAAGGATGGTAGCAATATAGATGGTAGATACTAAGTGACAACATATATGTATAAAATCCTCTAACAAGGTCACACTTAATAGTGTGTTTTGTAACCTTTAATATGGTTGGCTCCTAACAGGGCTCACTTCAGAAGAGTGAAAATTTGGGGTACCGATCCCAGTGGTTTTTTTCCTTAACAGGGTTTCCACGTTAAAATCCATGTGTTATGTGTGTAAGGTTTATTACTTTATCGTTTTACATTTCACATATGCATTTCTGGATTGATTGGTATACTCTTCATATTTACTGAGCATCAGTAAATAAGTTTTATTGCTTATCAGTTATCAAGGAGGATAAGGACAGACAAGGTAAACCGACAGACAGTTAATTATTTCAAGTATTTCAAGGCATGCATCTTGTAGGGACTTAATAATCTGAGGTGTATTGATTGGTGGATTAAATTTTAAAGGATAAATTTTT
>MU225326.1:2109503-2119606 GCA_018584345.1 Thuja plicata | reverse complement strand
ATGGAGATAGATATTTTATTCTCTTTGTTGATGATTACTCTAGAATGATGACAGTCATGTTTCTAAAAGAAAAATCTGAAGCATTCAAGATGTTTAAGTGGTATAAGGCTATGGTAGAAAAACAAAGCGGTAAGGATCTAAAATGTTTAAGATCAGATACAGGAGGAGAATTTATATCAGATGAATTCACTAATTTTTTCAATGAGCATGGTATAAAAAGACAGGTTTCTACACCAAGAACACCACAGCAAAATGGGATTGCTGAGAGAAGAAACAGATCAATAGTTGATTGTACAAGAACACTGATGATAAAGAAGGACATCACCCAAATCTTCTAGAGGGAAGCTGTCAGCACTGCTGTTTATACACTTAACAGAGTACAATTGAAGGACACAAAAAAGACTCCTTATGAGCTATGGTATGGAAAAACACCCAATGTAAGTTACTTCAAAATATTTGGTATTCAATGTTATGTCTTAAAGGATGATAGAAATGGAAAGCTTGACGCCAAAAGTGATGAAGGTATTTTTCTGGGGTATTCTACCAAGAGAAAAGCTTTTAAATGTCTAATCAAGGCTTCTAACAAAATAGTTAAAAGTGCAAATGTAAAGATTGATGAATTTGCAGAAAAGAATGAGCTGGAAAGCACAAAAGAACCAAAAGACTACAACAAGTTTGGATATTGTGAAGAACCCATAACTCTACCCGAGAAATAGTGCTTAATTCCATAACAACAGAATGTTGCAACCGACGTTCAGAATGTTGTTACCGATGATTAGGATAATGATCAAAATAATGTGCAAGGTAATGAAGATCAAGTTGATAGACAAAGAGTTATACCTATACTTTCTAGATATGTAAGAAGAAACCATCTAGAGGACCGGATCATAGGAGATAAGAAAGCTGGTACAAGAACAAGAAGTAAGTCTTTAAACTCAAATGGTTTAATTTGTGAGTTTGAGCCAAAATCTATCAATGTTGCACTAGATAATGAAGAATGGATAAGTGCTATGAATGATGAGATTGAATAGATTGAGAAGAACAAAACATGATCACTTGTGCCAAGACTAGATGACAAGAATGTCATCGGTACTAAGTGGCTATTCAGGAATAAGCTGAATGAGAATGGAGAAGTCACAAGGAATAAAGCAAGACTAGTATGCAAGGGGTATGCACAAGAGGAAGGTATAGACTATGGAGAAACTTTTGCACCCGTTACTAGGCTAGGAGTAAGAATACTACTTGCTCATGCTACATATAAAGGATTCAAAGTATATCAAATGGATGTCAAGTCATCATTTCTAAATGGAATACTTGAAGAAGAGGTATACATTGAACAACCAGAAGGGTTTGTGGATCCAAACAAGAGGAACATGGTATGTAGACTTCACAAAACCTTTTATGGATTGAAACAAGCTCCCAGATCCTGGTATGAATGACTTCATTCATATCTAATAAGTATTGGATTCATAAGGACTAGTGAAGACAGTAATCTTTATTTGAAAGAAGATAATAATGCTAACACTTTGATTGCTGAAATATTTGTTGATGACATCATATTTGGAGGCAATGATGTGCTATGAAAATCATTTGCTGATGAAATGAGAAAAGAATTTGAGATGTATATGTTTGGAGAGATCAATTTCTTTCTTGGTATACAAATAATTCAACAAAGTGAAGGTATTTTCATTACACAGCCCAAATACATCAAAGAGGTCCTGAAAATATTCAAGATGGAAGATTCCAAACCTGTTGGAACATCGATGGATACTAGATGCAAATTAACAAAGGAAGACAAGACAACAGAGGTAAATCAGACTTTGTATAGATCAATGATAGGAAAAATCATGTATGTTGTACACACTAGACCAAATATTGCACATGTAGTAGGAATTATTGCTAGATTTTCTACTAACCCAAGGGAATCACATATGACTACTATGAAAAGAATTCTAAGATATTTGAAGAATACTGAGGAATTTGGCTTATGGTATAGAAGAGAAGGAAAATTTGAACTAAAAGTGTTTACCGACGTTGATTGGGCTGGAAATATTGATGACCAGAAGAGCACAATAGGAGGAGAATTCTTTATGGGTGAAAAACTTGTCACATGGATTAGCAAAAAGAAAGGATGCATCTCTCAGTCTACTGCAGAAGTAGAATACGTTGTTGCTGCTACAAACTTCTCAAATATTGCATGGATCAAACAGTTTCTAGAAGGTATGCATATGACTATCTCAAAACCAGTGATTACCTATTGTGATAACACCAGTGCAATAAACATTTCCAAGAATCCATTCATGCATGCAAAGACTAAACACATTGCCATCAAGTATCATTATTTAAGAGAACAAGTTCAAGAAAAAGAGGTGATACTTGAATATGTGAAATCAAAAGAACAATTGGCTGATATCTTCACCAAGCCACTGCCCAAGGATACATTTGAGTAATTAAGAAAGAGACTAGGGTTCAAACCCATGTCTACCAGTCAGTAAAGGACTGAAGGCTGCATCAGCCATATAGTATCAGAATATCATCCATGTTGATGCAAGCAAAAGATGAACTTCAAAGCTAAATCTATATACAGAAAGGTATATATAAGAACTGAGCACCAGAGCATATTGTTATATTGTTGATGGATAAGGGAAATTCAAGGAATCTATTATGTATAGAAGAAAATAATTGTTTAACATGAATGTCAGATATTTGTTTGGCATTGTTGCCAAAGGGAGAGAATGTATCCATATTATCATATCACAAGAGAAATTATTTGTTATCAGATTACCCCAAATAGGGAGACATCATATCCATAAAGAGAGAATTTGTATGAAGAAATCATATACAAAGGGAGAGTTGTTGACAAGAGACAGAGACATCAAAGAAGAAGAATAGTCAAAAGAGAGAAATTGACACAAGAAGAGAACACAACACATTAGTACAAGAAACACAAAAATTTGTAAGAATCAAATCTAAGCTAATACAGAGCTTACTGGCGGTTAGATATTTCTATCAGTTATCCAAACAAACTGATTGGTAATTTGATGAATCTCAACAATTGTATTTCACATTGTCTTAGAAATAGTATAGTGTGATAATATAGTATGTTGCCATCAATGCCAAAGGGAGAGATTGATGACATGTAACTAATTGAATGTTTGATAATGTTAAGTTGAAGATGATGCAAGACATTATATTAGATAATGGTTTGTATTGTCATTGATTTGCAGAAGACAGTGTTGCCCGACGAAGCAAAATCACAGGATACCTGACGAGCTGAATACAGAGTTGCCCGACGAGAAAAATCCAAAGATGCCCAATGGATGGAGATCCTGAATCTAACTAAAGTTACACCGATGGAACTAACAATTGTCACCGATGACGAACTACTGAATTGACCGACGAAACAGAGAGTTCAGAAAATGACAAAATATCTAGCTGGCAGAGCTTAAGGATAGACTTAAATGGTTGTTTTATTTGTTTTATTCGACCACAGTTAAGTAATTTAATTAAAGAATATTTATACAGTTGGCAAGAAGATAACTACGAGATAAATCAGGAGTTAAAGATGTAAATCAAATTGGCTAGATTGTTTTTCACGCCAAGAATCAAGAATCGAGAATCATGATTTAAGTTATATCATGTCTATATAAGAGACAAGAATAATTCATTTCCACAAGAAATTAGATACACAGAAGGGGAGTAAATAGAAAGAAGATGTTGAAGAGAAACTGGTGAAGGATAAACTTCATACAGTCCTGATCAATCAAGCTGAAGGAGAGCTAAAGAATTCTGTAGACACCGACGAACAGTGATGCACAACATCATAGAGAAAAAAGTGTGGACAAAAAGGAATTGAATTGATACATTGATCAGAGAGGTGATGTACTTAAATAGATTTGAAAATCTACAATTCAAAGTTGCATTAGAAATAGGTCATAATGTTTCAGTTTAACCATTGAAGCATCAAGTCTCTTAACACAGTAGGACTTAACAGTCTTTTATAATTGAGGTATATCCTAATAGATTTCCAAAAAGGTTGATTCATGAAAGTAGCATTGAATTTGCATAAAGCCTATTGACAGCCTAAGAAGAAGGTCGATTCAAGGATGGTAGCAAGATTTTCCTAAAGCCTATTGACAGTCTAAGAAGGAGGCTAATTCAAGGATGGTAGAAAAATATATGCCAGATACTAAGTGACAACCTATATGTATAAAATCCTCTAACAAGGTCGCACTTAACAGTGTTTTTTGTAACCTTTAACAGGGTTGGCTCCTAACAGGGCTCACTTTAGAAGAGAGAAAATTTGGGGTACCGGTTCTAGTGGTTTTTTCCCTTAACAATGTTTCCACATTAAAATCCATGTGTTATGTGTGTAAGGTTTATTACTTTATTGTTTTACATTTCACATATGCATTTCTGGATTGATTGGTATACTCTGCATATTTACTGAGTATCAGTAAATAAGTTTTACTGCTTATCGATTATCAAGGAGGATAAGGATAGACAAGGTAAACCGATAGACAGTTAATTATTTCAAGTATTTCAAGGCATGCATCTTGCAGGGACTTAATAATCTAAGGTGTATTGATTGGTGGATTAAATTTTAAAGGATAAATTTTTGAGGCCACTGATTCACCCCCCTCCCCCCTCAGTTATTACTAACACAAAGTCTGATTTACCTTAGGTGACTTGTCCTCCTTTGTCAGTTTGCATCCAGTTGCCATCGATGTTCCAACTAGCTTGGAATCTTTCATCTTAAATAATTTTAGTACTTCCTTGATGTATTTGGATTGTGTAATGAAAATACCTTCATCTTGTTACATGATCTATAGACCAAGAAAGAAATTGATCCCTCCAAACATAAACATCTCAAACTCTTTGCTCATTTCATTTGCAAATGATTTGCATAGCATATCATTACCTCCAAATATGATGTCATCAATAAATATTTCAGCAATCAAAATGTTAGCATTAGTATCTTCCTTCAAATAAAGATTACTATTTTTGCTAGTTCTTACAAATCCACTACTTATGAGATAGGAATGAAGTCTTTCATACCAGACTTGGGGTGCTTTTTTTAATCCATACAAGGCTTTGTGTAGTCTACATACCATGTTCCTCTTGTCTGGATCAACAAACCCTTTTGGTTGCTCAATGTATACCTCTTCCTCAAGTATTCCATTTAGGAATGCATAGTTGACATCCATTTGGTATACCTTGAATCCTTTACATGTAGCATAAGAAAGTAATATTCTCACTCCTTCTAGCCTAGCAATGGGTGCAAAGGTTTCTCCATACTCAATCCCTTCTTCTTGTGCATACCCCTTGCATACTAGTCTTTCTTTGTTTCTGGTGACTTCTCCATTTTCATTCATCTTATTTCTAAATATCCATTTTGTACCAATGACATTCTTGTCATCTAGTCTTGGTACAAGTTTCCATGTCTTGTTTTTCTCTATCTGTTCAATTTTTTCATTCATAGCACTAATCCATTCATCATTATCAAGTGCAGCATTGATAGATTTTGGCTCAAAATCACAAATTAGACATTTTGTGTTTAGAGACTTACTTCTCATTCTCATACCAGCCTTCTTGTCTCTAATGATCTAGTTTTGTGGATGGTTCCTTCTAACATATCTGGAAAGTATAGGTTCAATTCTTTGTCTATCATCTTGATCATAATTTTTTCCTTCATTTTGATCTTCATCACTTGGTACATCATCTTGAGAAATATCCTAATTTTTAGTATTTGCAACCTGATGCTCAGGTGTAATATTCTATTGCTCGGGTAGAGTGTCAAATTCTTCATTGTAAACAAACTTGTAGCCCCGTGGTTCTTTTATGCTTTCCTTTTCATTATTCTCTGCAAATTCATCTATCTTTACATTTGAAATTTCAAAAATTTTATTAGAGGCTTTATTGAGACATTTATAAGCCTTTCTCTTGGTGGAATACCCTAGAAAGATTCCTTCATCACTTTGGAAGTCAAGCTTTCCATTTCTATCATCTTTTAAGATATAACATTGACTACCAAATTTTTTGAAGTAACTTACATTTGGTGTGTAACCATACCATAGCTCATAGGGTGTCTTCTTGGTGTCTTTCTTCAATTGTAATTTGTTTAATATGTAAATAGTAGTACTGACAGCTTCCCTCAAGAAGATTTGGGTGATGCCTTTCTCTATCATCAGTGTCCTTGCACAATCAACAATGGATTTATTCCTTCTTTCAGCAATTCCATTTTGTTGTGGTGTTCTCAGTGCAGAGACCTGTCTTTTGATCACATGCTCATTGCAAAAATTAGTGAATTCATCTAAAATAAGTTCCCCTCCTCTATCTAATCTTAAGCATTTCAATTCTTTACCATTTTGTATTTCTACCATTTCTTTGTACCATTTAAACATCTTGAATGCTTCTTATTTATATTTTAGAAACATAAATGTCATCATTCTAGAGTAATCATCAATAAAGAGAATAAAATATCTATCACCATTGTAACTCTTTATCCTCATGGGTCCACATAGATCAATATGGGCTAATTCTAGAATGGCATCAGATGTATGGGTTTTTCTTTTGAAACTAGACTTTGTCATCTTACCTTTTTGACAATTTTTGCACATGATATTTTTGGGCTTAGTCATCATCAGTAAGACTCTTACATTTCTCTTTTTTCTTATCTTTATCATGTTGTCAAAGTTTACATGACAATATTTTATGCCACAACCATATGTCTTTGTTTCTAGCCATTAAGCAAGTGGTGTCAGTATCATTCAGATAGAATAAGTTATCTTTTGTCTTCTCACCAGTACCAATCAGCTTTCATGATTCATTAAAGATCTTTGCCTTCTTATTTTCAAATGCTACTATCTGACCTAAATTATTCAGCTGAGAAACACTTAATAGATTATAATTCAATCCTTTCACCCAATAAGCATTTTCACATTTTATCAGATTATTCAACATTATAGTTCCTTTACCTTCAAGTGCACACAATGTGTCATTACTCATTCTTAGTGAACCACCATTGTAGTATTCAAAAGTCTAAAATTTTTATTTGTCACCAGTCATATGGTGAGTGCAGCCACTATCTATGATCTAGACATCATTTTTACTAACTTTGGATATGAGTGCAGTTTCTACATACCTTTCTTCATCTTCATCTGAATCATCTTTTACTGCCACAAATACCATCTCGATGTCTTCCTCAAATTCGGTGTCAGTATCTTCATCTTTGTATTTATCTAGGTAATTGACCTTCTTTCCTTTGTCCTTGTAGTCTCAGGTATCTCTTCTTTCTGATTTCCGGTTGCTTCTGTAATCTTGGTTATCACCTCTATCAAACTTCTTTTCAAATAATCTGTCATTATCTCTATCATCTTTTATTATGTTAGGACATCTTCCAACAAAGTTTCCAATCTCTTTACAATTAAAACATACAAGTGGTAATTTACCTTTGTATTTATCTTTGCCTCTTTGCATTCTTCTAGCCATAAATGCTTCAATTTCATTAAGATCTTCTTCTTCACTTTCACTATCACTATCTTTTCTCATAGTGTGTTTATGACTTGATTTACTTATTCTCAAAGAAGATTTGAATGCAAATTCTATGTTTGGTGAGACACTATTATCAAAGTTATTCATCTCAAATGAAATTAGTCTTCCAATCAAACTATCAAGAGTAACCTTGTTATTTTCTACTACTCTCATTTCTTGTATGGAAGATACTTTAATATCATAAGTAGGAAGTAAGGTTCTTATAATTCTACTTACCATTGTCTCTTCTTCTAGTACACCTCCAAATCCTTGATAGAATTGACTACCTCTTTGATTCTTGTGTTGTATTGTGTGATGTTTTCACCTTCTTTCATTCTAAGATCGTCAAACTTTATCACCACCATGTACAAGCTTCAATTTATCCCACATCTTCTTTGCAGTTGTGCATTCTTTGACATCTTCAAATTCAACATCAGAGAGTGAGGAAGAAAGCTCTATTATCATGCAGTTGTTCTCATGCTTCTCTCTCATTTTTATAACTATGAGTGCTCCTGTGGGAAACACATATTTAGTATCTAAGTATTGAGTAACATCATTTCCAATACCTGATAAGTGGATTCTTATCCTGCTTTTCCATGAAGAAAATTTTTCTTTGTTCAACTTGGGAAAATATTGTATGTTCATCTTTTGATCTTTAGCTTGAGTTGTTAAACTTCCTTTCTAATCACACAAGCTCTTATACCAATCTTTAGTAATAATTGAGAGGGGGGATGAATCAGTGGCCTCAAAAATTAATCCTTAAATCAACCCTTCAAACTTAGTACCACAAAATTATACCTCTAGTTATCTTTAGTCTTGTAAGATGAATGCCTCCAAATACTTATCTCAAATTACTACTTGTTGGAATTCTTTGTAAAACCTTCTACTATATGTTTACCGATAAGCAATCTTTCTATTTACTGAAACATGGTAAATAACTAGTGTGTACTGATCAATCCAAATTTACTTATGTGAAATGCAAAAATAGTAAAGTAATGACTCATATATGTAGGATTTGAGAGATACAAATCCACAGAATGCCAAGAATACCTGCATGCAAATAACCTGTTACAGGAGAGAAGCAGAAAGAAGCAAAAGGCAGAACTCAGAAGTTACTCAAAAATGAGAGCAAAATTATGATCTGAGTTAATTGAGAAAAAGATTTACAAGGTTCAACCTATAAAGATGAAAAAAACCCTAAAGCCTAAAAAGTTAGGTTGCATATTATAATTAATAAAGATATTAATTATAATGCACCTAAGAGATAGCTTAAGAAAATAGAGTAATAAATAACTTAATTAATTAAACCCAAGTGATTTAATTAATAAGTGTAAAATATAATTACTCTAACACCCCCCGTTAAGTGAAGCTTAGGAGGTAAGCTGACCTTGCACAACTATGAAAGTAGGAAATGGGTCTCGGCAACAAGGCCTGATCAGGTACCCAATACAAGGAAATCTCTGTAAACCAGAGACAAAGGAGAAAACCCAGTGGGAAAAAATCCTCTCAAAAAAGAGATATAAAAGCAAGCAAAAGACAAAAAATGACTTCAAGAGACTCTCTCAAAGCCATAAGTACAATGTGTGTTTCCAACCCCCCTGTGAGAGAGGGTCAAGGCTCCAAAGCCCCCCAAGAATGAAAGAACCCTTGGATCAATGAACAAACCACCATGACGCCAATACAAAGGAGTGAAAGGAAGTGAGCACTAAAGAGGTAACCTCGAAAGATGAGGTGTCACTGGAAGGCCGAGTTGATGCTCAAAGGAGTAGACATGAGGATCCTAAAAGGGAACCCCCAATGTAGGTGGTATGACAGGTGTGCTGAAACTGTTAGGAGAGAGGAGATGAGTGTCCTCTATAGAATCCTCAACAACTACAACTGGTGGTTTGATGAATGAAGCTAGAGGGTTTGGCAGTGTTGAAGAAGAGTCCTGTTGAAGAGAAGAAACCCCAACAAGATGGGGTGAGGCAGCCACAGAAGTGGTCTCAGGAACAAAACAGAGGTTCAAGTGACTTGATTGTCCCACATGATACTCTTGCATAATAGGATAGTTGTGCTCCGATGATGGAGACGGTGGACCAAAGTGTGAAAAGGTGTAGAGATAGGTGGAATGATCAACTGTTACTATAGCAACAATTCAACCTGTCGCACTATCCTGAATGACGACTGAATCTTGCGTGAACTCAACTGTCTTCCTTGATCCACTATGTGTAATCTAGTAAATCAAGAGAAGGTTTGCAGAAAAATATGGAACATACAATACATCATTGAATGTGCCATCCTGAATGCGTATAGAACCTTTCCTACAGACTGGCATAATAGTGTTATTCCCCATGAGAATGTGGGGAATAGGAGAAGCCTCAATAGAAGAGAAGATCTCTAGAGAAGATGCCATTTGGTGAGAAGCACCTGAATCCAGTATCCAAGGGACCTAGGAAGGGGATGCAACGGAAGCCCGTAATGCATGACCCTGTCCAAAATCTTGTCCAGATGTCGAAGATGAGGTAGAAGACTGAAAATTAGACCGCTGTGAGGTGGAAGAGGATGGAGAGGAAATAGTGCTCTTATGA
>MU225326.1:2089048-2099898 GCA_018584345.1 Thuja plicata | reverse complement strand
TCTTGAAGTCTTGTGAGAATTGCATAGTTTCTTCTAGAATACTGATCTTGTTTTCATAGTCTGATGTCAAAGTAGTTAATAACTTATCCATTATATCTTCTTCTAATATTTCACCACCATTGTTCCTTATTCCAGATATTGCTTCATTTATCCTCTGATTGTAAGCTCTAATGTTTTCTTCTGGTAACATCTCAAGACTATTGTATTTCTTCTTCCATGTCTTCCTGCATGCATTCTTTGCTTGAACATCTCCTTCAAACATGTCTTCTAAATACTTCCATATGATATATGCTTTGTTAATTTTCTTGATTTTGGAAAATTCACTGTTAGATAAGGCATTGATTAGGGCTTCTTTGGAAATTGCATTATTGGTAAATGTTTTGTTCTGTCTTCTAGTAGCATCATCCTTTGCAAGGTATTTCAGAGATGGAATTACAACTTCTTGTGTAGCAATTTCAAAGATCTCAAATCCAATGCACTGTAGATGTGTTATCATTTTTTTCTTCCAATCCAGATAGTTCTCTCCATCAAACTTAGGGCTCTCTTTTTTGAAGTATGCCATTTGATCTACCTTAAGTTGTTAGGATTTCTCTCTAAGGCACTTAGCTCTGATACCAATTGTTAGAATACTTCAGAGATAACTGAGAGGGGGGGGTTAATCAATTATCTGCAACTTTAAATCTTTGTCTTATACTTATTAATCCAGATTTATACAAAGTAAATGCACATACAGATAGCACTTTACACAAAACATCAATTTGGTTATGGGGAAACCAAATGGTAAAAACCCCGGTGGGAATTAGTACCCACAAAGAACTATACTGTTTATAGCAATCCCTGTTAAAAGATCTTCCAACCCTGTTAGGAGTTGTACATTATAATGCAGTACTATAGTGACCTGTTTAAGGGTCAAACCCTATTAGGAGTCTTTTACAATAACCCTATTAGGGGTGAAGGACTCACTATCCAAGGACTCACTATCCAAGTGGTGAAGGCTACAACCTTCTGGTTATTTGATACACATTGTATCAACAAGATGAACTGCTGTTTGTGACTCTTCTTGTCTGATCAGTTCCTTTTATGTGCCAATGCTTTAACCTCTTGTAAAGTACTACAACAATCTTCTCTGTGTTCTGAAAGCTTCTACTTCAATATCTATATTATCAACATATGATAAATATAGCTCTGTTGTTTTAACACTCTGCTCTGCTTTTCTAATCTCTGGCTTTCGCAACTCTTCTTATTAAAAATGACCTTCTATAAGTACATAGACCAAGTATGAGATCATGGGACCTATAGGAAAACTCTTCTTAACATCCTTGTGAGCTCTACTAAGCATGAAAGCATAATTACAACCATGCAAGTAATACTAAATAGACGCATCGCTTCACTAAGTCGGTTTCACCAAATTAACCATAACATTGCAATCTTCTTGAAACACATTTGGCGCATTTAGATTAATATCAAAAACTCATAAATAATCATGAATATACACATGCATATCATGAAGATGGGTGCAACTCGATCAATACATTACATACGTCGGCCTTAAACTGTTATTCCTCCAGAACTGTAACCGTCAATAACAGGATTACATATCTTTACTGAAACTTCATATCTAGGTCTACGTGTATGAACATAGCATAGTAAACATGTCAAAAACATGTATCTATCCATGCTGATCTTCATGTCATCATATGGATAAGTACATACAGAAGTACTGTTGTGTATTATATGTTGTCATCAATGACAAACATACAATCAATCAACTATTTAGAATCAAATCTCCAATAGGTTTAACCTATAAAGGTGAACAAAACCCTAAAGCCTAAAAAATCTAGGTTGCACATTATAATTAATAAAGATATTAATTATAATGCACCTAAGAGATAGCTTAAGAAAATAGAGTAATAAATAACTTAATTAATTAAACCGAAGTGATTTAATTAATAAGTTTAAAATATAATCCTTAAATTAATAATTGAGAGGGGGGATGAATCAGTGGCCTCAAAAATTAATCCTTAAATCAACCCTTCAGACTTAGTACCAAAAAATTATACCTCTAGTTATCTTTAGTCTTGTAAGATGAATGCCTCCAAATACTTATCTCAAATTACTACTTGTCAGAATGCTTTGTAAAACCTTCTACTATATGTTTACCGATAAGTAGTCTTTCTATTTATGGAAACATGGTAAATAACTAGTGTGTACCGATCAATCCAGATTTACTTATGTGAAACGCAAAAATAGTAAAGTAATGACTCATAACACATGACACATGGATTTTTAATGTGGAAACATTGTTAAGGGAAAAACCACTGGGACCAATACCCCAAATTCTCACTCTTATGAAGTGAGCCCGGTTAAGAGCCAACCCTGTTAAAGGTTGCAAACACACTGTTAGGTGTGACCTTCTTAGAGGATTTAAATGAATAATTTTTCACTTAGTATCTGACATCTAATTCTACCATCCTTGATCAAACACTCACATGGCCTGTCAATAGTTATTGGGCATATCCAATGCTACTTTGTATGATCAAACTTTTTGATACTACTTGGGATGTATCTCAATTAGAAAAGACTTTTAAGTCCTACTCGGTTAAGAGACTTGATGCTTCAGTAGTTAAACTAAAATAGTAAATTGATCTGTTCACATATACAACTAGAATTGCAGATTTTCAGATCTATTGTAAGTCCATTACCTTTCTGATCAATGTTATCAATTCAATACATTTTCTCCACACTGTTCTTCTCTGTGATGTTGTATCATTGTTCGTCGGTGTCTGCAGAATTTATCTCTTTCCTTAGCTTGATTGATTAGGTCTGAATGAAGACTTCTTTCTCCTTCAGAATCTCTTCAGCGTCTATTTTCTTGTCACTCCCCTTATTCACATTGAATAAGTGTGTCTCTTATATAGACATGATTTCACCGTTTCTTGGCTTTCTTGATCTTGGTGTGATCCATAATTCTCGCCAATTAGATTTAAAGAAAAACTCTTGATTTATCTCATAGAGATCTTCTTTCCAACTGGACTAAGTATCTTTAAATCCTTTACTTATCTCCGGCTTTATCTTGTCGATTAAAACAATGATAAGTACCAATTAAGTCTATATTTATCTCTTGAAAGCTAAGCATTTTGTCATTTTTGAACTCTTTGTTCTGTCGGTCAATACTTCAGTTAGTCATCGATGAAAAATGACTATTCTGTCAGTGTGACTACAGTTATCTTTGGGATCTCCATCCATCAGGAAACACTGTGATTCTATTCGTCGGGTTACACTGTGCTTTTTCTTTCCATCGGGTAACACTGTGACTTTGCTCATCGATAATGTTGTTCATCTTATCATCAGGTAACACTGTGACTTTTCTCTCATTGGTTTACTCTGTCCGTCGGTGTGCACTCCCTCAGTGTATAAATTCACTTTGTGAATACTTGAATTTTATGCATTACTGATAGCATATCCTTTTATTCATTGTTTCTTTGAAGTCTTTAGCAGTATGTACATGACCATATAGATTATATCAAGTTGACATCAATGAAAATATAATACATTAAATGATTTAATGTCTTGCATTAACTTTTTATGTCTCTGTGATCATCAACTTAATATCTTCAAACATTCAATTAGTTATAGTTCATTAGAAAGGACTAAGAGATGGAAGGATAGCTGGATAACAGAGTAAAATGAGTTATGGACAGTGCGCAGAAGTATCTGGTTCTCTCTTAATAAGAAGGGAGAGAGATAGTTTATATAATATTTTAAAGGTATGAAAAAGACACACTTAAATAAATCTTGGTACAAGTATAGACTTGTATATATTAACAAACATATGTTCATTAATGTAGTATATGTATATATGTATATCTATATATGTATATATGTATATTTGTACATATGTATATGTATATTTATATATGTATATATGTATATGTATATGTATATATGTACATATGTATATGTATAGATGTATATATGTATATGTATATGTATATATATACATAAATATATAAATATATATTTATATTTATATATAAATATATTTTATATACATACATATAATATATATATAAATTTATATAAATATAAATTTATATATAAATATAAATGTATATATATATATATATATATATATTTATATATTTTATTAGTAATAGACACCATGATACCCTAATAAGCTTTTACTTTGAAATTGTTGTACAAAGTGAAAGTAGTAGATATTAAGGTAATAAGTGACATGGCATTCAAGTGGTTTATTGTCTTCAGCAGAGCTTGGCCTAAGAATATTCCTTAATCTAGATATAATTCTTCTTTTTATTGTGTAGAGTAGCAATAGAGAGAGAGAGAGAGTAGACTGAAAGTACATACGCAAAAAATTTCATATAGATGGTTTAACTATAAACTAACTCGAGAAGGAAAATTTAAATATAGAGATGAATTCCTCAGTATAAGTATCTCCACACACACATAGATAGAAATGTATTTATTTGATTCTCAATTCCCTTTAGGGATTAGTCGGACATTCACTTACCCTCATAATTATTTTTAGACTATTATCTTCTACAATTATAGAAACTTAGTACCCTTTAAGCTTAATAAAGGTAGTGCTAACCTTTCACTTACGAATCTATTAATATTCTCACTCCTATCTCCCCACTAAGATATACTTTCAGTAGAACCAAGTAACTCAAGAGTCATAATATGTAGAGGCAGAAGCTGGACAGTCTCTTCTGTAGTATTATAAGATACCTACTTTCCTTCTTTCATCCCTTGTGACTTTAGCATCCAGTACTCCATAATTAATACGTCGATTAAATTGAGATACTCGAAGTCACAAGTGGCCTTTGATGGTGCCATAGATATTAGCAGACTTAAGTCTATCATGCTTAGTAATCATAGTTTAACGCTGAGGGAAGTCCATAGGATTTTAGGAATGGAATTCATGACAAATGATGATCATTACCAAGTAAATTTTGATATCCCTGCTATGTTTATTGCATCTTCCATCCATGTAGATCCTGTTAAATCTGACATTGGGAGACTATGTACTAGAATTTTCAAAAAGAAATTTCTAGGAGGCCTGGATGCGGTTATCAACAACATTAAAGGTGATATGACTATCACAAGACCAAGATATTACTACACCTCAATGATTAATAGAAAACCAGCACCTTCTCTCCCTATTTTGGAAATCAAAGACATAGCTACTCTTATATCCAGAACTCCTGTCATAAGGAGAAGCCTAGAATTTGTCTACTTCTTTCTTCATGTCAGGGTACCTAAAACTGAGGAATAATTCTATAATTATTGGCATGAGGATGATGTAGAAAATACTGATAGAGAAGGGTTCAACGAATCAGATGATGAAGATATCTCAAGGATTTTTAGTGCTGGTAAAGGCAGGAAAAGGAAAAAGGTAGAGTTCTCACCCAAGGCCCCTAGAGATATGCAAGATACTTCCTAAATTTACAAAGTATTTACTAAAATTAATATGTTTTGAAAGTCTGTATTGTTATATTGTAGATGGATATCTCATTTAACAAAGTATTAACTCTCTCAATTAATTAGTCTTTTTAAGCATTAATTTGATGATTGTGGTAATGTTAATTCCTAGTATGGATGGTATAAGGTTATCTCAGTCTTAATATTCAATTAATGGCAATCTAAAAGGTGGAAAACAATCACTCTTCAGTTTCTGCATAGTAGTTGGCTCTCAAATTATTCCCTGGCTAAGTTCTAGTTTTGTTTTTTAATTAAATATGTTATCAGGCCGTAAATTAAATTGAAAACAACTAGAGTATAACTAAGAAAAAATTAGTACCACCTAGGATTTTTGAGGCATCTAGTAGACTAGAATATATATATATATATATATATATATATATATAATTATATAAATGTATTAATATTTATATAAATATATATAGATATATGTATACAGATAGATGTATATCTATATATATGTCGATATCCATTTTTAAACTCACCTTTAAAGTCAAAGGATAAATGAACAGATAGGTATCTATCAGCAGACATATACACTCACTCCATCCTCTATAAATAAAAAGGATACTTTTAATTCAATAAAAGAAAACTCATATCAGACAAACTAAGAAGCTAAAATAGAACATATATGGAAGATGGAAAATAGAATATGACATATGCAATCTTCTATAGTATTACCAACAAATGCTATGAGTATAAGTGATAATAGGAAATTCCTTTTAAACAAGCTTAAAATAGGTACTAAGGAACGACACGGGTAATAAGAACCAAGAATAAAGGAAAAGAACAAATGTAATACTATCTGAGTAAGAATAAATCAAGCTCTTTCTGGTTTGAGATATCTGGGAATTCTTATATGACTCTAATGCTTGGAAAAGGAGGTAATAAGCTCTTGTCAAATTATAAATTCATATGACCTTCAGAAGATATTAAGAAGATAGAAGGAATAAGATTTCCCAGATGAAAGCTAACATGGTAATCTCTAATATGGAAGTCAATATGAAAGGGACTGTTATTGACTTGAGATTATAAATTACCATGTGGTGCTCTTATCCTTGGTCCTTTTTACTCCATTATGCATTATTATAGGTTTCCTCTCTAAGTATCTGAGGAAGATTGTAGAACCGTCCTAGATAAGACTGACCGGGAGGGGAATATTATATTACAGGGATGCTAAGGATCACTTATTTATGAAGTAATAGGAAGAGAGTTACACCTTTTTTGATCTAGAAATGGACTCATCATAGATATTATTTATTACTAACCTATTATTGGTGATCATTAGGCTTATAAGTGGATAGATAGTTTTGGCATTTGTAGACTAAAGGCTTAATTCAATTTGGAAGAATTAGGAAGGATTAATATTAGTTTTATGGCTATTATGGTAATATATATATATATATATATATATATATATATATTTTTGGAAATGAGATAAGTAACTAAGAGGCACTAATACATTTGGTACCAAATTGCAACGGTAGTGTCGTTGCAGTTTTTCTGTCACAACCTTGTCGTCGTTGCAATTGCGACAACGACAAGGTTGTGACGGAAAAACTGCAATGGCACTGCCGTTGCAATTTGGTACCAAATGTATTAGTGAGGGGAGGGGTGAGTCAGTTACTACAAAACAAATCCTTTTTCCCTTAGATGTCTTAAATACTTTAACACTGTTACTCGGTCAATTAAAATATTCTTCTGTAACTCGGGTGTCAAATCAATCTTTATAATATCCAATGCAATTATACTTTAGTGATTAAGTGTAGAAACATAAAGCATGAAACAAATAACATGTACACAGGTGACACCAAGATTTAACGTGGAAACCCAATATGGGAAAAACTGCCAATGTAACTAGTTACTATTTTTCACTCTTCTGAAGTGAGCCTGTTAGGAGCCAACCCTATTAAAGGTTACAATAACACACTGTTAGGTGTGAACCTGTTAAAGGATTTAATCACCCTATGAGGAGTGGCCTTGTTAGAGGTCTTCAACACTTCAACATAGAAATACTACCTTGTGAGAGGATTTACAAAAAGACTATTAAGTCTACTTTGTTAAGAGATTTTAGATCACTGCTACAATTGTTAGAGAATAACAATGAACTGACCTATATGTGTAAGAAACTATATTTTCTGATTCAGATCTTTGTTCTAATTATGACTAGATCCTTGTTGATCAGATATTCTATTACAACTCTGAGTGATATGTACTCTATCAAAATCCTATTTGATTTTTCCTTCACTCTTCATGTCACAAAATTCCACACTTCTACTTGTCTTCAACTTTTTACACAATCACACTTCCACACATTCAATCCAAACTTGACCTTTCATATATATGATAAGCCTTGTCAAGTCGGCTTGAATATACTTATAAATAATAAATCACAATTCAGCTGACCTCATATAACCAATTAATTATAGAATGTAAATCACTATTAGTCGGCTACTAATGAATGCCTGACCATGACTGAAATGCCCGAGTGACTCGGTCAACACTGAACTTCTTCAATACCTGACTGAACTCGATCAACACTAGAACAACTCATTCTATTCACCAACTATGCTTGGTCTGAATGTAGACATTTGTGTAACATCACTACATAAGTGTATATACATGTGTAACATCATTGACAATACACAATTGAATAATTGTCTCCAACAACCTCCCTCTTTGGCATTGATGGCAACACAACATGTCATAATACAAATAATTGTAGAGTAACAGAAAAAAAAATTAATTTCCTTAGCTTCATTTTGATTCTCATCCAAAAACTCCCTTTGACATCAAAATCTCCCTCTTACTGTATTATTCTTATTTATTATAGAAAAATCTCCCTCTTTGACAACAAATGCCAAAGACTCCATCTTTTCAAATACCAATAGTCAATAATATTTCACTTTGTAATTATAATGCACCTGAATGTACTAATTCATCTACAATGTACTCTGATATACCTGCATCAACTGATAGATCTTCACTGTCATTCAGGTTGATGCATCACTAAACTATATTTTAGTGAGCTTCAGTTAGGGGAAGCGCCCCTAGCTTTCCTCTAAGATACAAGAATGAATCCTTAGGTAAAGGTTTGGTGAATATTTCTGCAACTTGTTCTTTGGTATTCACACATTCCAACCTTACTTCTTTATTATGTATCAATTCCCTCAAAAAATGATAGTTTATTGCTATATGATTGGTTTTGGTGTGCATCACAGGATTATTTGAAATGTTAATGGCACTGTTCTTGTCATAGTAGATAATAACTGGTTCTTTTACTTCTACATTCATTCCTGACAACAACTGCTTGATCCATATGATGTTTGAACAGTTCACTGCTGCAGCAACATATTTTGCCTCTGTTGTATACTGAAAGATATAATTATGTTTCCTGCTAGTCCAAGACACTAATCTCTTTCCAAGAAAGAAATCTCCACCACTGGTGCTTTTCCTATCGTCGACACTTCCATCCCAATCAACATTAGTGAATGCCTTTAAATAAAAGTTTCCACCTTTCTTATACCATAAACCATAGTCTTCAGTACCCTTCAGATATCTCAGAATTATTTTGATTGTCATTAGGTGACTGTCTCTGGGATTAGCTGAAAATATTGCACTATTACCAACTGCCAATGCAATATCAGGTCTGGTGTGAACAACATACTGCAATTTTCTAATCACAGATATGTAGTTGGTCTAATCTACCTCTTTTGAATCATCATCTTTAGACAATTTATGTCCAGTACACATGGGTGTTCCAACAAGTTTGTAATCTTCCATACCAGATTTCTTAAGTATCTCCTTGATATATTTTGATTGAGTAATGTAGATACTATCCTTCATTTGTTGTACTTGTAATCCAAAAAAGAATTTGATCTCACCAAACATAGACATCTCAAATTATTTACTCATAGCTACAGAGAATTATTTGCATAGGTCATCATAACCAGTGAATAATATGTCATCAACAAATATCTCTTCTAACAGTATTTTGTTATGTGGTCCTTCTTTGATGTACAGGCTACTGTTATCATTAGTTCTCTGAAATCCAATACTTACTAGATATTTATGCAGTCTTTCATACCAGGCTCTGGGCACTTGCTTTAGTCCATACAATGCTTTGTGCATCAGGATCAAACAATCCTTCAGGTTGTTCAATGTAGACTTCTTCTTCTAGGATTCCACTTAGAAATGCATATTTTACATCCATTTGATATACTTTGTATCATTTATGTGCAGCATATGCCAGAAGAGTTATGACTCCTTCAAGTCTTGCAATAGGAGAAAAAGTTTCTCCATAGTCAATACCCTCTTCTTGAGCATATCCTTTACAAACTAGTATGGCCTTGTTTCTAGAAACTTTACCATTTTCATTTATCTTATTTCTAAAAAACCCACTTGGTTCCAATCACATTCTTTTCCTTTGGCCTAGGCACAAGAGTCCAAGTTTTGTTCTTCTCAATCTACTCAATTTCTTCATTCATTGCCTCTATCCAAATTTCATCATTCAATGCATCTTTAACAGTTCTAGGTGTTGGCAAGTTGACTTCCTAAGGAAGCATGAATTATTTTGTGTTGTCAATCATGGCAACAAAGTCATACTTAAGTTCTGTCATGAAAGGAAAATGACTAAGTGTGAAAACAGAGCAGACAGACACATACAGAGATCAGCACATCAGCGCACATGTTAGAGATCATACCAGAGCATGTGTGCTTAGGTATATACTCTATGGTGTATATACATGCTAGATCTAGACGTGTAGAGTATGGAACATTAGTACGGAAAAGTTACAGTCAGATTAGTAGACCTGCAGTCCAGGAAACAGAGCATGGAAGCCGACTACAGTTTTGATCAGCATGAATGATTTTGTAATGTAATGGCTAAGCACCTTTAGTTATAAGTTTGTATTAATGTAATTAATTTTGTAGTAAACACGCTTAGGCTGACTTGTTCAGAAGTATTGTATATTTTGTTTTAGGGCCGACTAGTGATTGTTTTGGGTCACACCTATTCGGATTTGAAGATATAAGTATGTAATGAAAAGATATGTTACAAGTGTCAATTATAATGTAAGAGGAATATATAGATGAGCAGTATAATGAATTCAAAATATGATATAGCTCTTTAAAGGAGTAAGATCATCCATGCATACACGAAATTGATCAGACAATAGTGTCATTACAGTAGTTCATTTTGATATAGTGCATATCAACATTTAGAGGGTTGTAGCCTTCATCTTATTGGGTAGTGAGCCATATACCTTTAACAGGGTTTTGTAAAAGACTCCTAATAGGGTCAGACCTTTAACCAGGTCATTGTACTTAATTTGTAAAGACTGCTTCTA
>MU225326.1:2056445-2067528 GCA_018584345.1 Thuja plicata | reverse complement strand
ATGATTTGATCAAGGAAATTGATATAATTGATATTGTTGATATTTGAAAATATTGATTCAGGGATTTGATAAATTGAGAAATGGGGCCCAAAGTCTAGGCGACCATTTTAGGGTGCATACAATAATAATAAAATTATTTGGCCTTGGCCTTTTATCGATCAAAAAATAATAATAATTATTATTATTATTTCAATTTTTTTCTCTACCCATATCATCCTATAACTTAAATTATATATTTGTGCTTTCTCAACTAATGCAATTCACATAGAATTAATTCCAAATGGCATATTAAAAGCTCATATGTAGTGCTATAGTTTTGAGGTGTGACTTCACATGTGTATGATAACTGATTACCAATATGGAAATTAATGAGAACTACATGTCATTGCAGCCTAAATCTTTCACAAATCTCCATTTTTTAGATTTTGTAAGATCTTAATAAAAAATCATGATTTCAAATGTGCTCATTTGTATTTAAACGCTATTTTCTCTATCAATCCCCATTAATAATCATCATTATACTGCTAATGTTCATTGATGAAAAGGAATATTTTTCTCTTATCTTAACTTAACATGTGACAAGCATCATAAATAGATTTTCTTTGCATGCTTTATGGGTGTTTAAAAGGTGGTTGTTCATATTAAGGTCATATATTCCTCCTATCTTGCCTACATTTTACATTTTATTTTCTTCATCCTATGTCTTTAAATCAAAATGGCCTACTGTCCTTTCAATCATCGTCTCCCTATCCCTATCAAATAGTAGGAGAATCCTATCTTAGGACCATTCATGATTGTGCACATGTGATAGCTGTCTTTATTTAGGATTCCTAGAAAATAAAGAATGTGATACAAATAGTTATAGGCAATGGAATTCTCTTTCCTAAAGCACCCAAAGTCTTTTGTCCATCTTAGGTGTTGATGATTTTCCTTTCAAATTTATTTGATCTTCTCCAAGATCAAGCTTTCCTAAAAAAATTAATTTCTGAGTATGTTTTAAGAGTTTTTGGAGGGCTTTCATTTAGCAAAGGAGGAGAAAAAATATGACTTGTTTGAAGGAAAAGGCATGGTTGGAAGTCTTTTCCCATTGAGATACCTAAAAAAGAAGTTGTTGTATGCAAAACTCTATGATTTTTTGAAGATTAGCCTTGCAAATGACAATTGCCAAATGTTTAAACGTGAAATTGGGGTACTTGAAATGCTCTCCATTCACAACTTGCAAAAAATATTACTAGATCTTATTGCACTATGCATCACCTCCTAGTTCATAGGTCACTTCCTAAGCCACAACCAGTGTTATGAGAAGGGGACTTGAATATTGAAGGAGGTAAAGATCCACCAGAACCTTCTTGTCTTATGAATGAAGAAATTGGTGAAAGCTCCTGTTGGTTTTCCCTACTAAATAATGGTTTAACGAGAGGGGGTGAATCAAAAAATATTGAAACTTAACACTTTAAAAAGAAACCTTTGGTTCAACTCGGTAATTCAAAAAACAACAACAACTAAAACTTGTAAACACTTCAAAAACTTGATAAATAACATATAATATAATAAAATAACATTCACAATTATCAAGAATCACATATAACACTAGATTTAATGAGGAAACCCAATTTGGGAAAAAACTCCATGGGAATTGTCACCCTCAAAAACAAATACTCTTCTGAAGTATGCTCAGTTAAGAGTCAATCCGGTTAAATATTACTGTTACCCAAATTTCCCATCTTATGTCAATTTTGGCTACAAGTAGAGGAAAATGTGGCTCCCACGAGGGTAGAGCCCAGCTTGTAAGATTCTGCAAATGATTCCTAGATCTTGATCACCTTGTTTTCTGTATTTTTCTAGCCCTCTGGTTTATCCTTATTCATGAAAAAGACCTAAGTACAAAACCCTATGCTATTTGGTTAAAAACCCTAGTTTTCCATGCCATGTTCTAATTCTTCATTACCTTTTGGGATGACTTAAGTTTCCTTTTAGTCATGTACACATTAACGCCTCTTTTTTATCTCTTAGTCACACAAAGGAAACAAAATATTCTATTTTACTTCGCGACTTCAATTTGCCTTCAGTCACGCGATCTCCGAAGGGAAACGAATATTATTTCAAGTCATCAATATTCCACGTGGGTCGTAGATCAAGTTTCCTATCTTGTGGCTATTGCATAATCTCATATCAAAAGGGAATATACTTATGTTTTTGTGAGATTAAGCACAAACCAAGGATCAGTATAAGTTTAGATTCTGATTGTGTGGATGGCGTTCAATCTCAAGAAAAACCCAATAATTAAAGTTTTATTATGCAACTTCGACACTCGATTTACCTCTCAACTCATGGTAAACTCAGGTTTTAAGTCTAGTTTATATTTTTTCTAAGTCACGTAGTCGCTTAAAGAGATCAGGGTTGATTCCTTTCTTTTGAGATTTCATGCCATTCATTGATTTGCATTCAGATCTTGTGGTTGTGCTAAGTCTCTAGAGAAAGTCAAAAGGTCAAAAAGTTAGTGATATTTCACGCGGGCTGTCGATGCAAAGATTATCTCATGGTTTTTGCTGAGTCTCATAACAAAACCATGGTTAAGAAAAATAATCAGAGATTGTGAGACTTCTCAGTCACCAAGTGTTTGAATTAACCCAGGTTAAGAAAGGTAAAGTGAAGTAAATCTCAGAGTTTGCAGATGATTTAATCAGTACAATTGAGTGTGTTTTGATCTCGTGGTGGTCGCTTAGTCTCAAAAGGAAAAGGAATACTCTCCTATGGTTCAGAGGTTAAGCACAGATCGTAGATTTTAAATTTGATCCTATGGAGGTCGTGCAACCTTTTTCTAAACTCAGATTTAGGGAAATGATTTAGTGACTTAGTGACATGAAAGGTTTAGTAATCCAAGGGTTAAAGATGAGTCAGGAATCTGAGCTAGAGATGAAGATCAATGGTTGTGTTTTAAACAAGGAATCAAGTATTTTTAGTCGTTGATGCAAGTACCCATTCCACCTATAAATTTTAACATTTAAATATTCAAATATTCAAAAGATTTGATCTTAGATTTCATAGTGCTGGCGTGGTTTTTCAAGATGCAGACAGAGGAATTGGTCAATCCGACTTCTCAAGATCACATTTATGGTGATGGGAAAGATATTTAAGATTATATCTGATCAACTAAGATATTTTTCAAATTCATTAATGAGAAAACTTGATAGTCTTAGGGTTTCTAAATTGTTTAAGCAGATCTATTGTAGCCCTAATTATGATCGGTGGAATGACTCATGAGCTTGTGTGCTAGAGGAGCATGTATATAAGTAGTTTTAGAATCTTTTAGATCTTAGAAGGAACTTCTCCTTAAAAAGAGGTGACTTATCCTTGTGAGAAGAAGTAGCTTTTTCTTGTCTAGGAAGTAGTTTTTCAGCAGATGTGAGCTTTCTGTGGCATTTTTCCTGCCCTCAATTTTTCTTTGTTGAAACTTCTCATTGAATTATAGATTATGTATGAGCTTTCTGTGGAATTTTCTCTTCCCTCAAGTTCTTCCTTGTCTGTACTTCTCTTACTGAATATAATATAGTGGCTTATGTTAGAGAAATCTTAGAGTTCCTGAGCCTTTCTCTCTTTTAGCATATTTGTGTACTACTGTGTATGATTTGATTTAGATAATCTTGTTGATTTTGTTCATCCCTAGTTATTTTGTCTCATTCCTATGCCTATTTTTTGAAGTAAATGTTTGCTTGCAAGTCACAGTCTATGCCTATTTTCTTGGGAAATTTATTGTTTGTGGAATCTTTCCTTCCCTTGAATAGCCTCTTTTTATTTTGGACCTCTCTGTGAAATAATTATGCAAGCCTATTCAGAAAGATTGTGTTCTATTAGATTTGAGAATCTTCATGCTAGTTTGGTCACTATATTATGTTTCATGTTACCTTTGGTGTACCGCCTAGTAGGATAATTTACTTTCAGTCATTTCCTTTCGAGAATTCCTTCTACCCCTTTCCCTTCCATGTTTACTTTTCATGTCAAAAGAGAATATTAGGTGATTATCCAAGAGGAACCAACCTAGAACCTGGAGGCTTCAGTTCAGCTAGAAAATATCCCACAACCTAGAAGTGATTCCCATGTTATACTATATTTCTAGGCTCAAGCACTTGGCAGGGTGCAAAATTTAGTGTATAACAATTATAATGGACATTTATTAGATGTGACCCTATTAGGGAATTTACCTTAGATCTGTTAAGATCTTAACCCTATTAGGATTGGCCTAGTTAGAGGGCTTAAACATTCAACCTATAATGTCACCTTTCTCAAGGATTAACAAAAAGACTTATTAGGTCCACTCGATTAAAATATTTTATGTTACAAAGATTAGTAAGCAACAATGTATTGATTTGATCTGTGATTCTGCAACTATCCTTTGCTTGATCAAATCCCTTATTCACTCTCTAAAACTACTAGCATCAAAAAATCATCAGTCTCTTCTCTAGACTGGATCTTCACCTCTTTCACTACTTTTCTCAGTAGCACTTCAACTATTCAACTCGCCAGCATCTCTGTATAAACATAAAAACTCATCAATATATAGGACTATGTTTTTCCTCAAAATCTCATTGATTAGGTTTCCCTTCAATTGCGCTGAGCGGTCAGATCATCTCTTATGAACTAATTCAATGTACATGCAACTTAGTTAGGTGGTTAACCTTTCCTTGTGACTTGCACTTTTCTTGGAACTCGCAACTTTGTTTTTTCTACTTAATCTTCATCTCAGATTTTGAACTTGAATTTTCATGACCGTATATCTTGTAAAAAAAATTGTCTTCATCTTTAGCATCTTATTGATCTTCATTCCTTCACATTAAATTCATTCTTCTCCTTAAATTAAATATCTATTCAAACTCTATTCCGTGTTCGGTGACTCAGTGACTATCTTCACTCGGTGTCTGACTTCACTCGGTTACCAACCTTGCTCAGTAACTGACCTTGATAGGTTGTCAAATTCTCTTGATTAATTTATTTTCTTTTCTTGACCGACTAACACTTGACTTTACCAACCGAATTCTTACTACTCAGTAACTCGGCTTGTTCCCTTTACCAACTTGACCTTTCTACTTTATCAACTTAATAAAATCAAATGTTAAGTAACAACAATTATACCAATAATACCTTATCATTGTGTAATCTTTATTATCTTCCCAATTAATTTCCTCTCCAAATGATATGGAAACTTAATATAAACCATAAATCGATTTCTTGACATCAATGACAAAATAACAACTGATCTAAACATTCTACTTTCTTGTATTCTTATGAACTCGGTCTTCATCATCATTATCATTAGTTGGTTAACAATCTTCCTCTTTGGAATTGATGGCAACTCTATCAATTGATGATTGTATACTTTGATCTCTCTATACTATATTTTCTCCCTCTTAGGTTGTTCTCTCTCTTTTCCTTCTATCACATTCTCCCTCTTACAGGTAGTCTCCTTTACTTGTGTATTCGTCACTTACTTCTTTCTTCCTTATGTATTCATAAATTACTTACTTCTCCCTCTTTGACAACAATGCCAAAGATCCATACTCCCAAAATCTTATTCAAACAGTGAATCATACCTTGCATGTGCTTATTTCTCTTTGCATACATAAATCCTTTCACAACTTTGGGCATCACCTAAAGTGTGATCACTAAGATGAACTACAACTCATTGTATGTTTGAATGAACTACAACTAATTGTATGTTTGAATGAACTACAACTAATTATATGTTTGAATTCATTTGTTGATAGTCAACCGAGTTACAGATATGATGATAAACATTATCAGTTAATGTATTGTCATTGATGTCAACTTATTTGAGTATCACTATGGTTACAAAAGAAATTTATGGATTGAAGATCTAGAACAAATAAAGTTTATGTGGTCGGTAAATGAAGAGTTTTGTATACACCAAGAGATAGTGAACACTGAGTAAAACATAGTGTATACCGAGCACAGTGATAACTGAGCTAGGGATCACCGACACAACATAGTATTGACCGAGAAATTTAATCAAACTAAGGCTGACTAGAATGCTGAGCTAGAAATTGATGATTCTAAGGTAAAAGATAAGGTTTATTATGTTGATCAAATGGTTATGAAAATTCAAGGAAGATCGGATGATAAATATTGAAACGTGTTTTTAACACAATTGTCGAGGATGGTTTAAGCGGAAAAATCAATGATGGAGATTAAGTGGAAAAATCCAAAGGATGGAAATTTAATGAGTTATCATTTCTATATAAGAGACAAGAGATTCATTTTGAAACACACCTGATGTGCACATATGAAGCTTATACATGATTGATCAAACTGGTTAAACATAGAACCGAGCATTTTCTACAGACATCACCGAGCAATAGAGGAAAGAACATTACCGAGAAGAACAGGGTATGAAGTATGAGATGAAATGAAGTGAACAAATTGATCAGAGGTATTATTTACTTAGCATAGATCTGAAAATCTGCAAAAACAGAGTTGTATTTCAATTAGATCATTACTATATCACTTTAACCATTGTTACAGATAAATATGTTAACCAAGTAGGACGTAAAAGTCTTTATTATGACATTATAATGAATGTTCAGTGGCTTATTTTTGACCCAATAGTGAATTCATGGTCAAGAGAGAAATTTTAGTTTTAAATCCTCTAACCAGGTCACATTTAATAGTGTGTATTGTAAACTTTAATAGGGTTGGCTCTTCACCAAGCTCACTTTAGAAGAGTGAAATATTTTGGGTTACCGGTCCCTGGTAGTTTTTCCCTTAGAAAGATTTCCACATTAAAAATTTGTGTCAATGTGCATGATTGTTTTTGATTGTTATTTTTCTTTACACATTACTTTATTGACATTGATCGGTAATCACAGTATTAATTTACTGATACTCGGTAAACACTATTAATTAACTAGAAGATACATAATACATTTCACCAAGTTGAATTATATGTTTCAAACTATTATTATATACCTATGGATAAATTTGGGACTATAGGATAATTGGGAGCTAACTGATTCACCCCCTCTCAATTATTCTAACAATTGGTATCAGAGCATACAGTGCTTAGAATAAAGTTTTGAAGGACTTAAGCTAAAGATCACAAGATGTATAAGGCAGATGCACCAAAGTTGAACAGGGAGAATTTCTTGACATAGAAAAGAAGAATGAGACTATACCTATAAGGGATTGGAGAGGACATTGCAATATACCTGGATAATGAATTCATTCTACCTAATGGACCCTTGATTGTTAATCAAGTGAAAGAGAAACATGAACATAATGTTATAATGGTGGAGATTTCTTCTTCACTTACCGATGTGGAATTTGAAGATATCAAGTCATGTACATCAGCCAAGCAGATGTGGGATAAGATTACACTACTTTATGGAGGAGATGCAAATGTATAGATAGCTAAAGCTGAAAGTCTCCGAGGAAAATTTGATGATATGAGAATGAAAGGAGATAACATAACATAAGATAGTACCTGACTCAAGGAAATTTTGAATGCTATTCGACGAGCTGGTGGGACTATTGATGAAGAAACTATTGTGAGTAAGATTCTTAGAACTTTATTTCCTATTTATTCTATAAGTCTCTGCAATACATGAAATGAGAGGAGCACCTAGAAATAATATTATTGTTGGTAGTCTTGTTGAAAGATTGATTTCTTTTGATTTGAATATTTTTCACAACAATGTTGTATCTTCTATGGACTCTGGATTTATGTCTGCTTTGAAAATTGTTATATCTAGTAGCAAACACATAATCATAAATAATAATGACAGTGATAGCGATGATAAGGAACTTTATGAACTTGAAGCACTAATGGTTAGAAGATTGCATAAACATAAAGGGAGATCTAAAGGTAAACTACCTTTGATATGATTTAACTGTAAAGAGATTGGTCATTTCACTGCAAGATTCCTTAAAAGAAAGAATGATGAAAGAAATGATAGATATAATGACAGAAAGGATGACTGAGGCTACAAAAGAAACCTACAGTATGACAGAAGAGATAATCGATATTACAAAGATAAAGGAAAGAAGGCTTATTACATTTTTGAAGATAAAGATAATTACAGTGGTTCTGACAGTGATGAAGACATTGAGACAGTGTTTGTAGCTTTGAAAGATAATTCAGATGAAGATGAAAGGTATATTGAAACAACACTTATTTCTAAAGTTAGTAAGCATCACATTTGGGTTATTGATAGTGGCTATACACATCACATGATTGGAGGTAAAGTAAAATTTGAATCTCTTGAACATTATGATGGTGGAATTGTTAGAATGGGAAACGATACACCTTGTCAAGTGAAAGGAAAAGGTACTATTATGTTGAACAATCAAATCAAATGTGAGAATTCATATTGGGTGAAAGGACTAAATTATAATCTATTGAGTGTTTCATAGATAAATAACACAGGTCACCAAGTTGCATTTGGAAATAGGAAAGCTAGAATCAATGATGGAACAGGAAAGTTTATCGACACTGGTGAACAATCAAAAGGTAACCTATTCTACCTTGACACTGGTGAAACTACTTTCTTATTGGAAAAGAATGAAGATATATGGTTGTGGCATAAAAGGCTTTGTCATTTAAATTTTGACAACATGGTTAAGGTTAGTAAGAAAAGAAAAGTTAGAGGCTTGACGAGCTTATCTGAACCAGACCATGTAATGTGCCAAAATTGCCAAATGGGAAAGATGTCAAAATCTAGTTTTAAGAGCAAGAATTTTTCATCTAATTATATTTTGAAGATAGTTCATATAGACCTATGTGGACCAATGAGAACACAGAGCTATTACGAGGACAGATACTTTATTTTATTTTTTGATGACTACTCTAGAATGATGACTGTCATGTTCCTAAAAGAAAAATCTAAAGCATTTAAGATGTTTAAATGGTAAAAATCTAAAGTGGAAAAAGAAATTGGTAGAGAACTGAAGTGTTTGAGATCTGATAGAGGAGGTGAATTTATTTCTGATGAGTTCACTAACTTTTATAATGAGTATTGAATCAAAAGATAGGTTTTTGCACCGAGGACACCATAGCAGAATGGAATTGTTGAAAGAAGGAATAGATCAATTATGGATTGTTCTAGAACACTGATGATTGAAAATAATGTTGCACAAACATACTAGAGAGAAGCAATTAGTATTGTTGTTTACACACTGAACTGATTACAACTGAAGAAAGATACAAAAAAAAAACCTTATGAACTATGGTATGGTTATACACCTAATGTGAGCTATTATAGAATATTTGGAAGCCATTGTTATATTCTGAAAGATGATCAAAATGGTAAATTTGATTCAAAAAGTGATGAAGGAATATTTCTTAGATATTCTACTAATAGTAAAGCTTACAAATGTTTGAAAAAGACATCTAACAAAATCATTGAAAGTGAAAATGTGAGAGTTGATGAATTTGCTAAGAAGAATGTTGAGGAAAGCATGAAAGAACCAGAAGATTACAGTAGATTTGTCTACATGGAATAACCTAATACTATACCAATATAGATTCCTAACATCACCATGCAATAGGGTAATGTCACCTGGCAATAAGAAGCATAGACTGAGAATCAAGAAAATGTTTAAACTAAAGATCATGAACAAGAACACAATGAACCTATAGGATAAGACAATGAAGAACAAAGAAATGAACCTATACTTGCTAAATATGTGAGAAGACATCATCCACAGAATTAGATTATTGGAGATAAAAGAGTTGGCATGATGACAAGAAGTAAGTTGAAAGACATCGCATGTTTAATTTGTGAATTTGAGCCTAAGAATGTTAGAGATGCAGTAGAAAATGAAGAATGGATTACTGTAATGAATGAGGACATTGAGAAGATACAGAAAAACAAGACATGGACATTAGTACTAAGACCAAGTGATAAGAATGTCATTGACACCAAATGGATATTCATAAACAAATTGAATGACAATGGAGATGTAACCAAAAATAAAGCAATATTAGTTTGCAAGGGGTGTGTACAAGAATAAGGGATTGACTATGGAGAAACTTTTGCACCCGTTTCTAGACTTGAAGGAGTTAGAATATTACTTGCATATGCTGCATATAAAGGATTAAAAGTATATCATATGGATGTTAAGTCTGCATTTTTTAATGGAATACTGGAAGAAGAGGTGTACATTGAACAACCTGAAGGATTTTTTGATCCTGATCAGACAAACATGGTATGTAAGTTATACAAAGCTTTATATGGATTGAAACAACCACCGAGAGTATGGTATGAAAGACTACATTTCTATCTTATAAGTATTGGATTTATTAGAACAAGTGATAATAAAAATTTGTATTTGAAAGGAGGTGTGTGTGTGTATTTGGATACCTGATGAAAATAACACAAACACTCAATAGGTCATTGCATTAGTTCAAATGGTTAGATAAAACATTAAAACCACTAATATCGGCCTATTGCCTTCTAACTAGAAAGAGTGTGATTAGTTACATATTTAGCCCTCAGAATATGCTATAAATCAGTGACCAATACTATTCTAGCATGAAGGATTTGATTTAAATTTAAGCTAAGAAGATGAAAAAGCATGTAATCTAGCTTTAAAAGATGAAATGGAAACAATACAAAAGCATGGAATAGTGAGTGAAATGTGAATCTAGGATGAATCTAACAGCATAACAATGTAATTTTTGATCTAATGTGAAGGCTTATTTGCTCTCAAAATAGGCTTCTATTTATAGAAGAATGGGAGAAAGAGAGGGGGGACAAGGTTCATTTATGAATTGGGAGACTCATAAATGAATATGTAAGAGCCATTAATGCCCAAGGCATTAATAAGGCATGGGAGAGACATAGGCTTAAGTTATTTATATTAATGAAGGAATTAATGAAAGCCTTAAAGAGGTAAGGGAGGATGTAAGAGAGTGGCTTGAGAAAATGGACTTTAAGAAAGTCCAGCTTGAGAAAGTGGACTTTCTCAAGTGGGTTGAGTTGCTAAGAATTTCTTAATGGAATGTGACAACATTAGGAGGTGGGTTAGAGTAGAATTTAGGATTAGGATTAGATTAGCATGGGTGAATGGG
>MU225326.1:2034261-2046630 GCA_018584345.1 Thuja plicata | reverse complement strand
TTATCATCCCACCATCTAGGTTTGACCATTGGTTCCCAAGGTTTAGAATCAGGAATCGTAAGGACTTTGTTATCCACCAATATTTTTAAGATGGTCTCAAGAGGTTCTCCCAAAGGTGTGAATGTTCTTTGGGGTTTTGAATTCCATGTTTGTTCCTTGTCAGTATCATTGTTGGCTTTGGGAATGGTAGGTGTTATTTTAGCCTCCTTACTTGCTTGCATACCATTGGTAAGATTGAATGCTTTGATTTTGGAATTAATACTGCAAGAATCAACCACTCCATCATTAACAACATTTTTGTTTTGCTTCCACCATTTAGGCTTGGAGTTGGAGCTACTGCCCTTGTTTTCATTTTGAAGGGTGATCTCCCCCTTTTTGACCATGACTTCTTTGATACAGAGAGAATTCTTAATCATCCTATTGAAGCTAGGAGAATCTTGCATTTGTAGAGCATAGCTCAATTTAAGTATGAGATTGTTAAAAAAGATCTCCATCTTTTTTGTTTTAGGGATGACTCTTGAATATTGTGTGAAGATCTTCCTCCATCTTTGTAGGAAGTGTGTAAAGGATTCTCCCATTTTTTGCTTGGTGTTGCATAGATCCATCATGGTGATGTCATGTTGAATGTTGTAGGAGTAATGCTGAATGACCCATTGCATAAACTCTTCAAATGTTTTGACTTTGGGATTCAACTTTGAAAACAACTCCATGGCATTTCCTCCTAGACTTCCTAGAAACAATCGCATGAGGTAAGTGGTTTCATGCATATACTCAATGCTAAGAGCACAAAATTCTCTCACATGGTCATGTGGATCGATTTCCCCTGTGTATTTGTCATATTTTGGTCTTGCCATATTAGGATGAAATAGAACCATTATGATACACTTATCGAAAGGAAATGGACAAATGGCGTCCAAAGAGTATTTTGTTTTTGGTTTATCCTTCTCTTGTTTGAGGTTTGTGAGCTCGGTTTGCATTTGATTAAGCTATTTGGTAAGGATAGATATGGGGTTTGGTACTTCCTTTTCTTTGAGATCATTCACATTGTAATCCTAGGGTAATTTGATAGCCATGGATGCTAAATGAAGGAAGTATTTTTCCTTGTCATCTCCGATTATTCGTTCCAACAATTTATGGACTCTTTTGCTTTGTTTTAGCTTCTCGTATTCATCTTCATGGATTTATTCATCACTATCTGACCCAAATCGATTACGTTCAAACCTGGGTCTTTCTTCCTCTTCCGTGCCTACAGATTGTGCTTGTTTTCCATCATCATAACCCTTAAAGGCCTTACTCCAATCATTAGTATTGCTACCCATTTGAGGTGAATCAAGATCAAACAGGGAATTGCGAGAAGTTTCTCCTTGGAAGTGTTATGTTTTAGGAGGTACTTTGGATCCTTCAGTTGTGTACTTGTTGCATCTCGTGTTAACCATGAAGTTTGTTTCTCAACTTTGTTAATGTTTCCCAACATTACTAGAAAGGATTCCAAATCGTTCAAGTGGGCGTGTCTAGGTAGAAGTAACTATTTGTTTGTTGGTGAATGTAAATGATTCTAGTGTCAGAGGGTTAGAATGCCTTGATAGTGAGCTAGGAACCAAGTTGTTGATAGAGAATGGGTAGACCACACATATTGAAATGATCGTGAAAGACTGACTGAGCACGCAAGGTAGACGCTTTTAAATTTTTTGAAAATAACAGCAGGAAGACCAGAAGAGACAATAGGGACCAGCTAAAGAGAAAAAAGGGTACCTAAAACAGCTGGGACTTCCTAGGAAAGGCTACTAGAAATGCCCATTGTCCTGAATGTGAGCTCCTAGATACGAGCCTCTGACAGAACCAGATATGATCCTAAATCTAGGGTGTGATCCTAAAAAATTGGATACGACTATATGCTTTACCAAATATGATCCAATGCACCAGATATGATCCTAAATATAGGATACAATTTAGGAAAAATAGGATGCGATTTTATGATGGTCTTGTCAGTTTTGGTCCATTTTAAAAAATTTGCTTTTGAGGAACGTGAATTTGTTTGTTTTCAAATTGTATCAAGAGGTTTTGTAGGACATGAAGAATACTTGTACTCCAGGGTATGAAATTTATAGATTGTTTGTGAGGAGCTTATCTTTTTAGTGATCTTTCTGACACGTCAAACAATTTTGCATTGTTAAAGGGGTGGAAAACACACATATTTTCCTATTCTCTAGGTGGAGGATGAAAATTGTTTGCTCATTGACTTAGGTACACACTCAAATGCTAATCAGAATACAACCATCACCAAGTACGCAATGGCTCCAGTCATGATGCTATATTAGCCAACTCCAAATGCAAGTGAGGGCACGATATGACGAGTGTCTTGGGGCAATTACTTTTTGCCTTACATAAAGATTATCACCCTTTCAAAGATGAATCAGGAATTCTTTCAGTTGAATGTGTTGTAGATTATTGGGCAATCCATTTGAAACTGTCCCCCATAGAATTGCACAAGGCAAAATTGAGGCGTATAGCCCTGTGAGTACCTGAATATATATAGTCTTGCAAGAAAGATTCAAGCGGCTCCACTATATATATACCCCGATATGTTCAAGGAATGATGTCAAAATTCTAAGAACAAAACTAGTTTCATCTTTCGAGGCTTTGGCCTACAAGGAAGTAACTATTTATAGTGAGTTGGAAAGGTTGGCATAAGACCTGTCCTCACTTGGGTCGTTCCCGGGATATTTTTTCCTCAACCGGCAGGCCCTCTACTGTTAAAAAGATTGGTAACCAGGATTGGTGAGCTTAGGATTTCTAGATTTCTGATTCTTCAAGAGAAGAAGAGCATACTCTCCTAGTCCATGTCATTTTCTCCTCAAACACTTAAAACAATGTTTTTTCCCTCAAGCTATGTTGAGCTCAATTTAAGTGTTCCTATTTTAAAGAAAATAGGATGCTTGAAAGGGAAATTTTGCCTTGTTCAATTACCACAATGATTTAATGAGTTGTTCAATTTTTGATTTCCAAAAGCAATTATACGATTGAACTTGTTCAATTAACCCACATGATTTAGTGATTTGTGTTGTTCATTTACTCTCCCAAATTGAATTAAATAGTTTGTTTGCTTGTTTAGATACCCCCAATTTTGTCACAAATGATAAAACAACTTTCGACTTTCTAATTTTCCTCAAGAGGAAAAGAGCATAATATCTAGTTGTTTTAGCAAGTGGAGAAATGGTCTTAATTTTTTGAAAAGCAAATAAATAGAAGTCAAGACGGATGGGGTTTGGCAACCTGTAAAAACCACGTTAGTATTTTTCTAGTCTAACTCCATGTAAACCTCCAAATATGCCCTGCAAACACTTATCAATCTGTAAAATACCACAACCACCACTTTGTTAAGATGTTAGGATTAGTCCAATGAAATATACAAACTTTCAAACCAGATACGATCCTAAATTTTACTAGATGCGATGTAGTATCTGGGATGCGAGCCTATTTACCAAATGCGAGCCTTTGTTGACCGAATGCAAGCCAAAACCAGATATGATCTGGGAAATCCTGGATGCAATCCAAAAATTATGCGATGCGACGGCGTATCCAGGATGCGAGCCTGCAAGATTATATGTGATTCTGTGTCCGATTCCTAAGCCTGCAAATTGCCAAAAAAGTGTAAGAAAATAAGGCTAAATTGAAATTCAAGCCCCACGGTGGGTGCCAGAAATGTGTGTGTGTATTTAGATACCTGATGAAAACAACACAAATGCTCAATAGGTCATTGCATTAGTTCAAATGGTTAGATAAAATGTTAAAACCACTAATATCTGCGTATTGCCTTCTAACTAGAAAGAGTGTGATTAGTTACATATTTAGCCCTCAGAATATGCTAAAAATTAGTGACCAATACTATTCTAGCATGAAGGATTTGATTCAAATTTAAGCTAAAAATATGAAAAAGCATGTAATCTAGCTTTAAAAGATGAAATGGAAACAATACAAAAGCATGGAATAGTGAGTGAAATGTGAATCTAGGCTGAATCTAACAACATAATAATGTAATTTTGATCTAATGTGAAGGCTTATTTGCTCTCAAAAAAGGCTTCTATTTATAGAAGAATGGGAGAGAGAGAGGGGGGACAAGGTTCATTTATGAATTGGGAGACTCATAAATGAATATGTAAGAGCCATTAATGCCCAAGGAATTAATAAGGCATGGGAGAGACATAGGCTTAAGGTCTTTATATTAATGAAGGCATTAATGAAAGCCTTAAAGAGCTAAGGGAGGATGTAAGAGAGTGGCTTGAGAAAATGGACTTTAAGAAAGTCCATCTTGAGAAAGTGGACTTTCTCAAGTGGGTTGAGTTGCTAAGCATTCCTTAATGGAATGTGACAACATTAGGAGGTGGGTTAGAGTAGAATTTAGGATTAGGATTAGATTAGCATGGGTGAATGGGTTGAGAAGGATTAGAACCCAGGGTAGAAGTGGTTGAGATAGGTTAGATTGGGGTTTGAGGGAATATTAATAAATGAAATAAACTTATTTAATTCATTTAGAAATATAGGAATATTATTTAAACAATGAAATTACTTTTTAATAATTAGGGGACTATAGCCATTTTAATTAAATTAAATAGGCTAGGGGAATGGGTTATTTTGCAAGTGGGTATTTGATTTTAGGGATTTATTTAATTCCTTTACAATTAAATACTATAGCCATATTTGATTTTGGTTTGCTTTGATTGGTCGAAATTGATTTGAATTACATGGCTATAATAGTTAATATAAATCGGTGATAAAAATCACCTAGGACATTAAATTGGTTTAAAGAATTATGTCAAGCAGTAACAAGGTCGTTTGGACATAATCGAGGGTATGATCACACTTAGGGCAAATTGGGTCCATAGTTAGAATAGACCGAATTCAGGTGGTTACAGGAGGAAATGATGATAAGACCCTTATTGCTGAAATTTGTGTTGATGATATTATATTTGGAGGTAATGATAACCTATGCACTTTATTTGTTGATTAAATGAGGAAAGAATTTGAAATGTCAATGTTTGGAGAGATCAAATTTTTTCTTGGATTGCAAATTTTACAACAAACTATAGGTATCTACATTACTCAATCAAAATACATCAAGGAAGTACTGAAGACATTCATAATGTAAGAATCAAAACCAGTCGAAACACATATGGTGACAGGATGCAAATTGACAAAAGAAGATAAGACACCTAAGGTAAATAAGACTTTGTACAGATCTATGATTGGTAAATTGATGTATGTTGTACACACAAGACAAGACATAGCACACACAGTTGGAATTGTTGCAATATTTTTTGCTAATCCCAGCGAATCACATATGACTGTTGTAAAAATAATTTTTAGATATCTGAAGAATACTGAAGATTATAGACTATGGTACAGAAGGGAAGGCAAGTTCAAACTAAAATTTTATACTTAGGTTGATTGGGCTGGGAACATTGATGATAGAAAGAGCACTACTGGTGGAGCATTCTTTATAGAAGAAAGATCAGTTACTTGGATAAGCAAGAAGCAAGGATACACATCTAAGTCAACTATAGAAGCAGAATATGTTGTTGCTGCAAAATATTTGAACATAGCATGGATAAAACAATTGTTGAAAGGCATGAATGAAGAGATCATTGACCCAATGATAATTTATTTTTATAATACAAGTGCAATAAATATTTCAAAGAACCATGTGATACATGCAAAGACAAAGCATATATCTATCAAATATCACTACTTGAGGGAACAAGTACAAGATAAACAAGTGATACTAGAATATGTACAATTAAATGAACAACTTGTAGACATATTCACTAAACCCTTATCAAAGGATACATTTGAGTACTTGAGAGGTAGACTAGGGTTTTTTCCCTTGTCTATTGGTCACTAAGCTGACTAGGAGGTTACATCAACCTGAATTAAATTAGAATATCAATCATGTTGATGCAAAGTTGAACTGGACTAACAAAGACATATCAGTACACTACAAGGTACTTACTGCATTGAAGACCAGATGTTTTTTTTTTGGTTAATGAAGAGTTGTATATTTATTTTTGGCATTGTTTTCAAAGGGAGAGAATGATCAATGGAATATCTATCCATCAAAGGGAGAAAAGAGAAAGAGAGAGAAATATATATCTATAGAGAGATTCAAGAATAGAAGAGTCAAATCTGCAGGGAGAGCTACATGGTGAGTTTAATTTATTAAGTTATTTGGTGAGTTGGTCATTACTGTATTCAGTTCTACTAAATGAATTAGTGAGATAATTTTTAAGTATTTAAGATTGATTTTGTCTTATTCACCCACCTCCCCCCCCTCCCTCTTAGTGGACCAACACCTAACTCCCCCAATGATCTGTTCATTAATTCCCCTAATGAAGTGTTGAACCATGAGGGAATAATCCTTGCCAAAACCTGCATATTGTTTGAGCTCAAAACATTGATGCTCATAATCTTGTATGGTTATAGTCACCTATTGTAGGTTGTGGAATTCAACTGCCTATTATTTCCTCCACTGATCAAATAGAAAATAATCTTGGAAGTTATCCTCCTCAAGCTTCCACCAAACAACCACAAACTAAGTGAGATGAATAATGACACATATAGCTTTAGTATTGCTACTAAACGAGTGCATAGAAAAGCATCTATCAAAGCCAATGAGACATGTATCTTCCTCTAACCCAATACCTTTCTCATCAAAAGGATGAGGTTGTGATCTTAGAATATCACTCATCTAATTAGCCACAACAATATCCTGATCTATTGTAAGGTCTCTCCTTCTAGGAATCTTTGATCTCTCTCTCACTCTCTCCTCAATCTGGGAGTGATGAGATGCATCCCGCTCAATCCTAATTTTCTCAGGTCCTATTCGATTCAGAATTGCCTACAACAATTGTCTATTAAGAGGCTCCTCAAACTCAACTTATTACTCACATCTCTGATCATACCTACTCTGTTGATGAACACTCTCCTACCTAACACTCATATAAGGGATATGAATCCTACCCCTTCCACATCCACCAATACAACCTCTACCTTAGCCTCTAGCAAGAGCTCTAGTCTCAACAAGAATATTTAATGAATCAACTAGAGGGAAACAAAACATCTCAAAACAAATCCAAACAATGACAAAAGAAAATAAATGATCACAAAGAAATAGTCTGAAAATACAATAGAGTTTTTTGTCTATGTTTGTTTCAAGTTTAAACTATAAGACACCTAATGGGCATACAAATTCCCAAAGTTCCCGGTGTAGAATCTTGGACTCTGATACCATATGTAACACCCCACCAGGGAAACTAGGAGAATTAACCTAAAACATGATACTAGGTTTATAGGATGTTTTTTTTAAATGTTTACAAGAAATAATTATAACAATCTAGAAGTAATACAATGAATCATGTAACATATACATAGATGAAACTCAAACATAGATTACATCGATGGTTCCTTGATGTAGAGTTATTTTAAGAAGACTAATCTAGGAAGAACAACCATAGAGAAACTAACATAAAAGGTACATCAACTAAAATCATAATAAACATCTCATATATCAAGTTCCCATATACAAGTCCCATGGTATGCAATAATGAATAAAAATACAACACATCCTCTAAATGGATGTCATCCAATATACAAACAAGGTACAAATATAAAACTCATGATAATGAACAAGTCTCCAGAAGAACAAGAAGATACAACTATAACAAGGATCATCCAAGCATGAAAAAGAACATTAGATCTCAAATGGTAAAATAATCAGTACCACCCAACCATGTGGAACCAAAGGTCCACTCCCACTGTGCTGAGGAGGTAACATCAGGCCCACAAACATGGGTATACAAAAAGAAAGAAAGGCTAAATCCAAAGTAAAAGGATACAAATAGGAATGATCGATACACACTAGAGATCATAGGTCAACACAAGGCCTTATAGATTTTTCTCATCTACACATGGAGTTCATCAAAGGTGACCCACTCTCCCCATTTAATTTTATCATCTTACCAAAGTAGTTGAGTAGACTCATTCAACATCAAAATAATCAAGGAATTTGGGAAGGATTAAAAATGCTAAATTATAATTTACCCACTACCCATATCTTTTTTGCAGATGATACATTACTTTTTGGACATTCCTTGATGTTTAAAGGAAAAATCATCAAGTCAGTTATGGGTAAATATTGCCTGAGTTTAGGTCAGAAAGTGAATGCCTTCAAGTCAAAGATATTTCTTTAACACTCCAATCTTAGTCACTAGCTCTATACAAAAATTATAGGGTTTTAAACACAACACTTTACCTTGTAAATACTTGGGTATACCTTTCTTTGAGTGGGTGAATAGACCAACTTACTAATTCCATATCATGTCTTCCATTTCAAATAGATCAACATGATAGAAATCTAGGTGGTTGTATTTATCCGGTAGAGTCCTAATGATTAAATATGTGTTAAGCTTCATTCCAAACTAAATATTGTCAACATTGCAAGCCCATAAAGAAGTATTTGGGATAAATAAGAAACAATTGAAGAACTTCTTATAGAAGGTAAATATGGATAATATCCTTAAGCTCCCTCTAATCTCTTGGGATAATGTTTTCAAATCATATTGGGAAGGAGGATCAAGTATTCATAATTTAGATGATAGGAACCTAATCTTGGGAGCTAAATTAACATGGAAGTTATATTCAAAATCAACTTCTAAATGGGCCCAATTTTTGTTGGAGAAATTAGGAGTCCGTCATGAAGCTACAGACTTCAAGGGATCAAATTAGGAAAATATAAACCATAAGAGGGAAATGAAGAACAATGAGATCAAATACTTAATAAAAAATAATGATTTGAAATGTGCTCATTTTGATTTAAATGGTGATGTATCTATCATTCCCCATTAAAAATCATCATTACACTGCTAATGTCCACTGATAAAAATGATTTTTTTCCTCTTGTATTAGCTTGACATGTGACAAGCATCACAAATAGTTTTTCTTTGCATGCTTTGTGGGTGTTTAAAAGGTGGTTGTGTGGATTATGGTCATATATTCCACCTTTATTGTCTGCATTTTACATTTTTTTCTTCATCCTATGTCTTTAAATCAAAATGGTCTACTCTCCTTTCAATTTTCACCTCCCTATCCCTGCCAAATAGTGAGATTGGCCTATCTCAGGGTCATTCATGATTATGTACATGATGACCATCTTTATTTGGGATTGCTGGAAAAAAAGAATGCAATACAGATAGTTATTGGTGATGGAATTCTCTTTCATATAGAACCCAAATTCTTGTTTCCATCTCAAGCATTGATTATTTTTCTTTCAAATGCATTTAATCTTCTCCAAGATCATGATTTATTGAAAATTTTAATTTCTCAGTATGTTAGAGAAGAGTTTTTGGAGGGCTTTCATTTAGCAAAGGTGGTGCAAAAAAATGACTTGTTTGAATGGAATGGCATGGTTGGAGGCCTTTTCCTATCTAGATACCTAAAGAAGAAGTTTTTGTAGGAAAAATTGTATGATATTTTGAAGATTAACCTTGTAGTGGATGATTTCCAAATGTTTGAATGGGGAATTTGGGTACTTGCAAATGCTCTCCCTTCACAATTTGTAGCAAATGTTACTAGAATTTATTACACTGTGCATCACCTCCTGGTTCATAGGCCACTCTAAGCCACAACCAGTGTTATGAGAAGGGGACTTGAATATTGAAAGAGGTAAAGATCAACTAGGAGCTTATTTTCTTGTGAATAAATAAATTGGTGAAATCTCATGCATGTCCTGAAACTCCTCATGGAGATTTTTGTTTATCCTAGATTTATTTTTTTCATGGTGTTAGATGGGGTTCCTTTTTTTGAGTTTTAGAATAGTTTTCTACATATTTTCTGAGAAGATAGGAATCAAGCTTCTTTTGAGATCGTAGTCTTTGTTATGGCCTTAAGCTTTGTTCCTAAATGCAGTATATATCCACTTACAAGCAATTTTTTGTTTTATCAACACTCTCATTTATATAATTAATATAAGTTCAAGCTTATAACCTTTTATCTCAAGACTAATTTCATCAATTATTAAAATAAAAATAAATTTAAACAACATATATTGCAGCCCTCCTTCAATTGGATTCAAAAAACATAGCTTCAAACATTGAAGGTTGGTTCTCCTTTATTAAATAATTATCGCGCCACCTTCACTAAATATCCATTGCTCAATATATGATAACCTTTATTTGGATATTTCAATTGGCATATATTGTATAAATTTAAAGGCTGGATGGTTTATCACTAACTTCTATTTATATAGAAAAAAATGTAGGGTGCTTGCACTCCACTTTGAAGTTTTCCTCAAACTCACCAAGGGCAAGATATCACTGGGCACTCTTAATATATGTCATTACCAATTAATGCCAATTACTCAACAGAGAAGTTGGAAAGATATATCATTGTAGAGATGATGAGCACGGCTTACTAGTAGAAAATATAGTCTCTTCTATGAATAGACAAAGATACTTGAACAATGTCACCAATGATATACAGATTGAAGGCAACTTCTGAAATTTTCAAAAAATAATTCAACACCGAGATGATATCAAATCTATGAAAAAGATAATGGGAATGATGAATATTGGATCTTATTGAATCCTAAAATCTTTGATCAGGAAGGTAATTGTGTGAACCACTCTCTAATACCATGTTGGAGAAAATAGGAGCCCGTCATGAAGCTGCAAACTTAAAGCGATACAAATGTACAAGAAATATTTCTTATATAGGAAAGTTGGGAGGGAGTTAGTTACAACTACCCTATTACAAATATTGAATACAAGATGAAAATAAATCATACCTATGATAAATATCATTAAATAATTGTAGAATGTGATATTAAGTTATCCTAAGTAAACATAATTAAAGTAAATTATATTTACTCCAACAAATTTTACAATATATTTGGGTGATGTCTTTCTCTATCATCATTTTTCTAGCACAATCAACTATTGATTTGTTCCTTCTCTCAGCAATCCCATTTTGTTGTGGTGTTCTTGGTGTAGAAACTTGTCTTTTTATACCATGCTCATTACAAAAATTAGTGAATTCATCTGATATAAATTCTCCTCCTTTATCTGACCTCAAGAATTTCAAATCCTTGCCACTTTGTTTCTCTACCATAGCTTTATACCATTTAAACATCTTGAATGCTTTAGATTTATCTTTTAAAAAACATAATTGTCAGCATTCTAGAGTAATCATCAACAAAGAGAATAAAATATCTATCTCCATAATAACTCTTTGTCCTTATTGGTCCACATAGGTCATTATGGACTAATTCTAGAATGTCATTAGATGTATGGGTTTTACTTTTGAAACTAGACTTAGTCATTTTACCTTTTTTACAGTTCTTGCACATGATGTTGTCTGTCTTTGTCATCGTTGGTAAGCCTCTTACATTTCTCCTTCTACTTATTTTCATCATGTTTTCAAAATTCACATGACACAATCTTTTGTATCACAACCATATGTCTTCATTTCTAGTCATTAAGCAAGTGGTGTTAGTATCATTTAGATAGAATAAGTTACCTTTAGTCTGTTCACCGGTACCAATCAGTTTTCCTGATTCATTGAATATCTTTGCCTTCTTATTCTCAAATGCTACTCTATGACCTGAATTATTTAGCTGAGAAACACTCAACAGATTATAATTCAATCCTTTTATCCAATAAGAATTTTCACATTTAATTAGGTTAATCAACATTATAGTTCCTCTACCTTCAACTAGACAAGGTGTATCATTACCCATTCTTACTGTACCACCATTATAATACTTAAAAGTGTTAAAATTTTATTTATCACCGGTCATGTAGTGAGTGTAGCCACTATCTATAATCTAGATGTCATTCTTTCTAACCTTAGATATGAGTGTAGTTTCTACATACCTTTCATCTTCATCTGAATCATCCTTCACAGCTACAAATACCATCTTGATGTCTTCATCAGGTTTTCATCTTTGCAAGTAGCTAGGTAGCTAGCCTTCTTGCCTTTGTCCTTGTAGTCTCAGGTATCTCTTTTTTCCGATTGTCGGTAACCTCTATAATCTTTTTTATCACCTCTGTTATATTTCTTCTAAGAATATTTTTCATTACTTCTATCATCTTTTCTTCTGTTAGGACATCTTGCAGCAAAGTGTCCAATCTCTTTACAATTAAAGCATACAAGTGATAACTTGCCTTTGTATTTACCTTTGCCTCTCTGTGTTGTTCTAGCCATAAGTGCTTCTATTTCATCTAGATCTTCTTCTTCACTTTCACTTTCACTATCTCTTCTAGATGTGTGTCTATGACTTGATTTGTTTATTCTCATAGAAGACTTAAATGCAGACTCTAA
>MU225326.1:1998780-2024379 GCA_018584345.1 Thuja plicata | reverse complement strand
ATGAAGACCTTAAGCCCCTGTCTCTCCCATGCCTTATTAATGCCTTGGGCATTAAATGCTCTTACATATTCATTTATGAGTCTCCAAATTCATAAATGAACCTTGTCCCCCCTCTCTCTCTCCCATTATTCTATAAATAGAAGCCTGTTTTGAGAGCAAATAAGCCTTCGCTTGAGATCAAAAACACATTGTTATGCTGTTGAAATAATCTTAGAACTACATTTCATCTCACACTCCATGCTATTTTATTGTTTCTATTTCATCTTTTAGAGCTAGATTGCATGTTTTATCATCTTTTAGCTTGTTATTTAAGTAAAAATCCTTCATGCTAGGTTGTATTCGTCACTGATTTATAGCATATTTTGAGGGCTAATATGTTGTTAATCACACTCCTCCTAGTTAGCAGGCAATAGGTCGGTTTTAGTGGGTTTTACATGCTTTTCTAATCCCTTTTGGACTAATATAATGACCTATTGAGTGTTTGTGTTGATTCTGACAGGTACCCATTTACACACACACAATCATTCCCCAAAGAAAGTAGAACTACAATCACAATTAAGGAAAGAAACTTAAGAGTTACGATGAGTAATCTTTTCAGACCACAACCTGGAGACCAAAAAGAATCAGTGCTACCATGTCATAGATCCAAGAAGATTATATAAGGGAAACATTTCTAAATAATAGCACAAGAACAACATAACATAAGAACAACATATAGAAGAATAAAGATACATATAGAGGAATTGTACAATAGGTTTGATTCCTTTATCACCTTGCACCAACAAAGTAACAAGGGTCGTGTAAAACAATCTAACAAACATTTAACAAAAACATTACGGGAGAAGCACAATATAGCATGCAAACACAAAAAGGGCTACCATGAAGGATAGGCCAATCAAGCGCATCGCCTACTCTCCCTGTCTTGGTTTATATCAGTTAGGGTAGGTGGGCAACTCGCAAGAGGGACTATATCCAATACAATATGAATGATAGCCAGTTCCAAACAAGGATCCTCTTGAGAATCATGTTGCTCGATACTAGGTGTAATTGTTAATTGAGTTGAAAGCATATGACGAAAGTTAGTGTCAAGATCAATGGTCTCATATTCATCACTAAGATCAATAGGATCATCTAAAGTATCCTCCTCATCAAGATTAATTTAAATGGGATCTAAGATGTGAATAGGATCATCACAATCATTCATCTTAACATTATTATGAATATTGACTTCTTTCGATACATCAGGTATAGGTTGATCAAAAGAAGGTAAAGAATTTTGAAGAAGAGGAGCACGGGACATAGCATTAGCTCTACACTTCTTACGACATTCATTAAAAGATTTTTTGCATTTTTCTTTGCTTACCATATTTTGAGAACTAGGAGGAATGACAACAGATTCCTTCACAAGTTCTATAGGAGGATTTTCAATGGGTTGTAATGAGATAGTAGAATTTTGATTATGAGAATTAGAAGTAATGACTAAAGGAGGTATGGAAGGAGTAGGCAAAAGACCATGGTTGAAATCTATTTGAGGCATGCTTAACTCAGAAATTTTGTGATGTTTGTAAGCTTGGTATGAGTGAAAGAGATGATCAGGGCGAGGAGGACATGAGTTAGGTAATGAAGGACAAAAGAAATCAAGAGTAGCACAATCTCTAGGCCTAGAAGGTTGATACAAACTATGATTAATCATTTTGACTTCTCCATTATGAATGAACTTAAGACATTTATGAATAGGAGAAGAAATAGCATGCATAGCAGTTATCCACAGTAAACCAAATTTGATTTGAAATTGATCAGAAATAGGAATAATAATGAAGGTAGTATCTACAACTTTACCACAAAGTTCAACAGGTAAGTTTATAGAACCAAGTGCAGGATAAAGAAAACCATTACAATTTTGGATCCATGCATCAGATGGATCATAGCAATCACGTTGTAAGTTTTTCATAAAATAAATTCCTTAGCAATGACATTTATTAAAGATGTGGGATCAATAAGACAGCCACGAGTAGGTATCTTAGCAATCCTAGCATAGATATAAAGGGGACTATCAAGAGCTTTAATCATTTCATAATCATCAAAGGTGATTAAAAGTTCCCTGGGTCACTTATCCTTAGTTTGTTTTTGAGGTTTAGGTGGAACTAGAAGTTGAAGTAGAGGTGAAGGATCTTGATTAGTAGGTTGAGATGAAAAAACGCACTCCACATGATTAACAATGTGATTAAGATCATCCATCTTTGAATCATAAATAATATCCATAGAAGATGGTTGAGCTATGGTATTAGTATCATGTGTAGGTAAAGGATTTGTATAGATTTGAAGGTTTTGATCAGGAGGAGAGACAGATTTATTCCCACCACCATCAAGATTATCAATAGACAAAGCCTTAGAATCAATTAAATCTTGAATTTTATGCTTTAGAGAATAACATTTTTCAATATCATGGCCATTCTGGTGATGGTATTGACAAAAATCTTTAGAATCAAAGAATTTGGATGCTATCATGGTAGGGAGAAGAGGTCGAATAGGAGGCAAGGTAATCATATTAGCACTTAACAACCTACTCATTATAGAATGAAAAGTTTAAGAGAGAGGAGTAAACGTATGATTCATACGAAAAGAAGTGGATGCAAAAGTGGCATTATTGGATGTAACAGCAACTTGATCAGCCACTGCATTCATCTGTTTATTAATCTTGACATAATTTTTAGGTTTATGAAACTTGTTAGGATTAGGAGAAGTGTCACTCTTATCAATTGGAACATGATCCATTGGAGTGTTTCTCTCAAATTGACTCACTTGTAACTGATAAAGGTGAAGTGTTGTACAGATTTGTTGAAAAGAGGTGAATTCAGTAATCAAAATCTTATCTCTAATATCCTTTTGTAAATTTGAAATAAACATGTGTTGAATATCAATATCAAGAATAGGATAAGAAATCTGAGCATACAAATGCTTAAATCTACCAATGAAATCAATCAAATTTTCCTTAATGTTTTGTTTACAATGCATCAAATCAGTTAAGGAAACTTGTGGACCAATGTTATTTTGAAATTTTCAGATAAAGGTATTAGAAAGTTTAGGAAAATAATCAATTGAATAAGGAGGTAAAGAACAATACCATTGCAAAGCCTTATCATGAAAAGTTCAAGCAAACAATTTAGCTAAAATCCTATGGTCATGAGCATAATCACTACAAAGGATTTGAAATTTTTTAACATGAGTGACGGGATCACCTTTACCATTGTAATTCTCAAGATGAGGCATATGGGCTTGTTGAGGGATAGTAGCACGAATGATGTCTAAGGATAAAGGACTACCCATGTCACATGTGGGAATGCTAAACTTGGATTTGGTTAAGGATGCAAGTTTTTGTTGTAAAGATGACACATTTTGAGCCAAACTAATGATTGTAGAATCATTAGAGGAAATAGGTGGCATAGAAATGTTAGGAATACTAGGAAAAGTGTAGGAAGCAGTAGGAATAGAAGACACAACTGGTGGAACATTAGGAACCAAAGTTGGAAGGGGATTAGAATAAGTAAAAGGCATACTATGATATGAAGGTTGTGAGGTAGGTAGAGATACCAGTGGTTCACTCATAGGAATCGATGCAATTGGGAAAGATGTTGTCATCAAAGGAGTATAAGTAGGAATGCTAGGAATGGAAGAAGGTCCTTGACTAGTGATAGGAGGTGTATATCCTAACTCTTGAGCCTCTTGAGATAAAGGTTTAACATTTGAATGCACAAGATGAGTAAAAACATGCAAGAAGTTAACACCTTGATCATTATCACGGAGGACTTTCTTAAGAGCCTCTTTAGCTTAGATGGAATCTTGATTATGGTTTTCTTGGATAAGCCAATTTCCCATTTTATCAAGTTCGGTTGAGAGTTTTTGCACTTGTTCAGGAGGAAATATTAAGGCGTCATCCTCATCATGAGATGAGTGAGAAGAGTTATGCTCCATAGAAGGATTGGAATCATGAGTTATCAAATTATCATCTAGGATCCTAAGGAAAGGAGAAGAAGACTCAGGATCAAAGGAACCCATAAGTCTACGACTTCTTCTAACTGGGATACTATAAGTAGGACTAGAAGTGGTAAAGCTCATACACCAATGCAATGCAAATGAACTAACACAAGATTTTGATTTATTAATTTTAAATGTTATTGAAATAACATGCAAGATCTAGCATAAACATGTAAATCTAACACCAAAAAGAAAGAGTTGTCTATCGCGGGTTCACCAAAATGTAAAGGAAGAAAATTGATTATGGTGTGTTGTATTTCCTTAACCTTTACATTTAATTGTATTTTATGTATGTATGTGTGTTGGATTATTATGATTGAGCATATAGGGGGAAGGAAGATAAGATGTTCCTCTTTTATCCCCAAATGCACAAATGGAAGATCCAAGTTGATTAACCCAAAAGGAGGATCAATGCACAAATGAATCAACCATTTGGAAATGAAAGTAAGGAAGAAGATCTTAAATTCTATTTTATGATTAAGGAGATATGATATATAATAGTAATTGAAAAGAATGAGAGGAAGTACCAACCTTAAAGAATTGCATATCTGAAGAATGTTGTTTTCTGAGGTCTGTACTCTATTTCTGGAAAATCTGAAGTATGATCCAAAACCGGAACGCAAAGATGAACAAAACCCAGAAATATTTTTCTGATCTGACACCATCTTGATAAAAGGTCGACCTTGACCCACAAATGTCACCCCTGACCCAATAATCTTGACTCTGACCTGCATGGGTCCGACAAAAAATTTGTTCATGGATCCTGATAGTTTGTTGAAAAGGGTATCCAGATCTGAGTTCAAATCCATAGTCTTGCACCTGTACCTACAAGAAAAAGAGATTTTTTTGTTGTGGGGAGGGGTTTGCCTTGGTTAAACCCCAGTTTTTGAATTAACCTCAAATATATAATTGAAATTGCAGAAGTAAACAAAGTAAATGCATAAATTCACCTTGCTTGTAAAAGTCCTTGTGGAGGATTCGAATCCTTGAATCCATAAGTAGGTATGCACCAATGGATCTAGAATTTAGAATGTAGGATGTCTTCAATAAATTTCTTGTAGATCTCCAACACCAAATCTTGAATGGTTTTTTGAGTAGGAAGAGGCTTGGAAGAAGGTGGATGGAGAGATCACCAAAAGGGCACTATGTAGCTTGAATCCTGCAATGGCCTCCCATGGATTTCTTTGATGAATGATGGATAGATGCTTGCTTAAAATATTTCTCCTTAGATTTCTTGAACTTCACTTGATAATTTTTCTCACTTAGGCTTGGATAAAGGACTTAGAAGAGCTTCTTTCTTGATTGCTTGTGGTTAGAGAGTCTTTTGTGCTTAGAAAACTTAGAGAAAATGAAAGAAAAAGGCTTCCTTTTATATGAAATTAGGGAACAATCTTCTAAGGAGGTTGACATAGGAGAATTAGGTTCCCATTAAATTATTTACCCCTAGGAGAGGACTTATATTAAATATAATTTAGGAATCATCACTTTGAAACCCGAAACAGCCGACCCAGAAGTGGGATTTAACTTTTTCAAAGACCGACATACAGAAACTATGGGACCCTGAAATTTGGACCCTGGGTCAAGGTTGAGGTCAAACTTGACCTAGGTTAGGGGTGAGGTCGACCTTGACCTAGGTCAGGGTCGAGGTTGACATAGACCTAAAAGGTTGACCTTTACCCTGAGGTCAAAGATCTCAAATCTGCAGTCCAGAATGCCAAAAATTGGCTAGAGAGACTTGAAGAATTGGGGCAGAACAGGGGGAAAGCCAGGTCTAAATCAGAAACCCATTCAAGGAACTTGAAATGACCCCAAAACCACTTACTCAGAAGGCTAAACCAGTCTACAATGGAAGTGCTTCCATTTTCTAACTATACACCAGAAAATCTGAATCAAGGGGACTTGGGTCTTGTAGCTGAGAAACCTTTTTTAGAACATCTACATATTATGTTAGTAAACCCAACCATCCAACCAACATTCATGCATAAATGTCATTTTACACGACACTCACACACAAACATTGATTGACTGAGTGTATTCACTAACCTAACATGTGGACTTCATGGTGTGTGCAAGAAAGTGAGACAAAAGTATATTCAAATACAGATAGAAATATGATGCAGGAATTTACAAGTTGCAGATGATAAAAAAAAATGTAGTGAAGTGTCAAGAGCCCATGCTCAAACCTCACTGGCTTAAAGATGCAAGAGTACTAAAATTTCATGAGTTCAGAGAGAAAAGAAAATATAAATTCATACAGTTCACATAAGGTAATACAGAATGCCAGCATGTTGTTACAAGTCTTAAATGCGGCTTCCCAAAACAAAATGCAGAATGCAGTATTGCTGCTAAAAGGTGCATATGAAATGAAGAGATGCCCTAAAGTGGATGTTCCACATGATAAAAGAACAAAGAATGAGGTTGCAAGTGGAAATGAAATGAATTACAAATGAGGTAACACTATTGTGCATTACTGCGCAAATTAGGGTTAATTGTAATGTTGCTGGAGAAATGATTGATGTTATACATTAATAGAAGTAAAATGTCCTTTTTTGTTATGTTATCAAATGGATCATGCATATAAAAGTTTAAGCTAATGTTTAAACAACATTTCAGTTTTGCATACTCAAACATAGATGTGCATCAAAGTGTTACCAAATGCATAAAATCACCAAAGAAATAGTGAAGTTGTTGTCAAGGTTTCAGCCACACATATGCATATACAATAAGTACACCAATCTTTATCAAATGAATGAAAGTATGCTTGATTAGGTCAGACAAAGTAAAAGTGTTCCGTATAAGGTATGTTCATGTTTAGATAACAATGATGCTATGATTACTATCAAAATCATGTTCAAGAAAATTAGAAGAGGTGATATGATAATATGCAAAGGGATAGTGCACAAAGATATATCAAAAATAGAGCATATACTAGAAAGGAACACATAATGTTTTCATGAGAAATATGCATAAGTAGAGGAGTCAATTGCATTGAATTAGAATTAAGAATAAGCATGTCTGAAACCCTAAATATTGTTATCTTTAAAAAGAGAGTCAAGTAGACATTGATACTATGTTTTTATAGATACAAACATGTTTGAATGAGAGAGGAACAAACAGACAATGATAAACATTCTTGCAACCAAATAGAAGATACTATGCATGTTCAAACAATAAGTTCTTTTTCAAAGCAATATTTAGACAAACATGTATATAACAGTGCTATTCTACATATTTAAAAGATGCATAGTGCTTTAGTATCAAATACATTCAGAAATGAGAACAAGTAGTACTATTAATTATCAAGGATGGAATTATTTGATGTTTTTATTATGCATGTTCATCATGTTCAGTACATATTCAAAGAGAAATCAATAGGAAATGTTAGTGATAAATACAGTGATTATGCTAAAGAAAAAGAAAATGACAGTATCATTAGTAAAAGAGTGCATATGCAAGAATGAAGGTAAAAATGTTGTTATTCACTTTTCTAAAGTGGTACCTATTCAAGAATGTAGAAGAACAGATAACAAAGAAAATGGAGACAATATTGTTGCTCTATGTTGTTAAAGAATGTTCAAAAATAGAGTGTGCATCAGGATTGAAATCAAATAGTGTTATCACTATACATGTTCAAAATATAGTACCTATTCATAGAGAGATACAACAGAACAGTGTTATTACTTAATACTATTAAGAGAAAAGAAAAATATAGTGCCTGGTGAAAAGATATAAAAAATGTACAAATTAAAGATGGAGATGACATAACGGTGTCATATGCTTCAGGATGATTAAATAACAATGTGGTTATGATGTAGGTTCAATGACAGCATTTTTTAATAAAAGAGGATATGCATCTTAAATTTAGTGGTGTCTACATTTTATAATACCATTCATGGGTGTCATGAGCCCGTGCTCGAACCCCATAAATAGTATTTGTACTGGAGACAGTAATTGATACACTAAGTTATTTATCATATTGCAAATTTTAAGACAAGAGGACACCGTAGCATATCAACTCAAGACAAGATGCAGACAAAACCTGAAGGCCGAGTTCTTTCTTTACAAAATAACTCATTGTTATTCAAAGAGACAACATACATGGTGAAAATAGCAATATCAACTCGATACAAAATATAGACAGCAAAGATGCTTCTAGTTTAAACACAAATTAGCACGGTCTCCACACAAGTTCAAAATCATCTAGGACATGCATAGTAGAGACAAGAAACAACATGTATAGTGGAAAATGATAGAATGAATAAAAGAAAGAGATAAATTATCTTCAATTTGTGCCATGCAACTATAATGGAGGCTGAGTTCAAGTGAAGAGGCCAAGTTCACCCAAGGACATGTAGAACAGCGCCATATATTATGGTCAGAAGACTCCAAGTTGCAAGTTGAGCCTGCTAACAGAGATAGGTCAAGCTCTTCTCACCCAGAATGTTATAAAAATAAAAAACTTGAGTTCGATGTACGATTCCATGCAAAGTTCCAAGTGAAAACATGCAGTGTATTGGAGAGCACATCTCAGTACAGGTTCAAACAAGAAGAAGCTCAAGTTCTTATAAAGCTACATGGAGAAATGCCATATATTATGGCATGCGTGCAACTCCACTTTGCATAGAGATCCCGCGGTATATGGAGAAGCTCGAGTTCTTACAAAGATGCATGGACAGCGCCATATTCATGGCATGAAACTCGAAATCCAAGTTCAACTGAAAGATTATCCCAAGTTCAACTAAAATAAGTTCCAAATACATGCAAACAAATCCCAAGCTCTTGATTAAAACAACAACACATTGGTGAAACTCTGTTTATAACTCCAAGTTCAAGCTGGAGTTCAACAGTGAATGCACATCTATAGCAAGGCAACACTAGATACTAGATGAACCGCGGTTTCCAACTAGTAAGAGATCGAGATTACTCTACTAACTCCCAAATTGAAGTCCAGAATTATCAATGAAGAGCAGAGAAGCTAAAGAATAGTGCATAACCACAAGCATGGCGGCACCAAACAGCTAAAAAACCCAAAAAATTTCCCCAAAAATGAAATGCGAAATGCATTGTGCTAAGTTTTACAAACTTTGAGGTCCACTGACAAAATGAATTAAGGCTCTCCCAAGCTACAGTGCATGGAGACTTCATCAAAATGCCATGATAACCTCTCCCAAAAGGATAGTTGAAGACACGCAGCCAACACTGAAGATAGATATTTTGAAATGGGTCATGTTGACCATGGATTAGGTGTCAAGTTTGGTGGGGTATTACATTTGCTATGGGTTAGGGTTTTTAGGTATTTTGGGGTTGCATCTCAAGTGTTTTTTAGTTATATATTGGATGTTTTAATATATGTTTTAATATATATTAAGATATATTGTAAAGAAATCCAAATCAAAGGCATCAACATTAGGAGACCTAATATTAGGGCTAGATTTTTGGCATCAATTATGCCTTAAATTTAGGGATTTAGCTATTTTAGAGGGGTTTTTTGAAGGCTAGATTTTGGGCATCATTTGGGCCTTAAATTTAGTGTTATCTATTTGTTGAAGAGAAATTTTTGGTGGGGTTTTCATTTTTGGAATTAGCCTTGAGGGGTTATATAACTTAACCTCTTTATCAGTTTTAGGGGTTTAGAATTTAGGGAATAAGAGGTATCAGTGAGCATATTGTTTCTTTACACCTTTTCCTTGTATTTTGCAACCATAAGTTCATATTTGATACAGATTATGCTCAAGTGAATGCATGTATTCCTTGGCATTTTTGTACTCTTTCATGTAACTATTCTACAAATTTTGAGGATAATAGAACTTGCCCCATTATTCATACATTCTTTTCTAAGTTTTGCTATCAATCCTTTCAAGTTTCTACATTTAAGTGTAAAGTTATTACAGTATATATTAGTGAATTAACCTAATTCCTATTCTAAATTGTGAAGTACAAACCTTTTATAGAATTAGCATGTTTGTTGGTGGAGTTTTTTCTATCAGTGGTGCAGACCCTAGTAGTGGAATTTAAGTCAGCCTATGCATTGAATAGTGAATTTTATTGCAGAAATATTTTAGTGTATGTCCTTTGGATGATAGATCAAAAATCTAAGAAATCTGAATCCATTTTGTGTATCACCCTCTTAGTTAGTTTATTCATTTTTAGTTATCCTTCTCCCTTTTCCCAAAACCATAAAAAATCAATATTAGGTGATATTCCAAATCAAAAAGGAACCGACCTAGAATCTAGAGATTCATTCTCTATCCTATAAAGGAGAACATTTCCATGTTTCAACAGGATAGCTAGGTTTTAAATCAAGTTTTAGGTGCAATCCTGATTGACAACAGATACATTTGAGTACTTGAGAGGTAGACTAGGGGTTCATCCCTTGTCTATTGGTCACTAAGATGACTAGGAGTTAGCATCAACCTACATGAAATCAGAATATCAATCATGTTGATCCAAAGCTGAACTGGACTGACAAAGACATATCAGTACACTGCAAGGTGCTTACTGCACCGAACACCAAAGATTTTTTTTTTGGTTACTGAAGAGCTGCATATTTCTTTTTGGCATTGTTGTCAAAGGGAGAGAATGATCAATGAAATATATATCCATCAAAGGGAGAAAAGAGAAAGGGAGAGAAATATCTATCTACAAAGAGATTCAAGAAGAGAAGATTCAAATCTGTAAGGAGAGTTGCATGGTGAGTTTTTAATGCTAAAACAATTTATATATTCAAGCTAGGGCGAGCTACAGAATTGTTGCAGTTGTAGAATAGAAGTTTGGTATTTTTGTATGGCATTTTTACATTGCATATTTCATATTGTGTTTCCATCAATGTCAAAGGGAGAGATTGGTGAACTATAATTGATTGTATGTTTGAATTCATTTGTTGATAGTCAACCGAGTTACAGATATGATGATAAACATTATCAATTAATTTATTGTCATTGATGTCAACTTATTTGAGTATCATTATGGTGACAAAAATTTGTTATGGATTGAAGATCTAGAACAAACAAATTTTATGTGGTCAGTAAATGAAGAGTTTTGTATGCACCGACAGACAGTGAACACCGAGTAAAACATGGTGTATATAGAGCACAATGATAACAGAGCTAGGGATCGCCGACACAACACAGTATTGACTGAGCAATTTAATCAAACCGAGGCCAACTAGAATGTTGAGCTATAAATTGATGATTCCAAGGTAAAAGATAAGGTTTGTTATGTTGATCAAACGGTTATGAAAATTCAAGGAAGATCAGACGACAAAGATTGAAACATGTTTTTAACACAGCTGCCGAGGATGATTTAAGCTGAAAAATCAATGATGGAGATTAAGAAAAAAAATATAAAGGATGGAAATTAAATGAGTTATTATGTCTATATAAGAGACAAGAGATTTAATTTGAAACACAGCTGATGCGCACATGCAAAGTTTATTCATGACTGATTAAACTAGTTAAACATTGAACCGAGTGTTTTCTGTAGACATCACTAAGCAACAAAGGAAAGAGCATTACTGAGAAGAATAGAGTATGAAGTATGAGATGAAATCATGTGAAAAATTGATCATAGGTATTATGTACTTAGTATAGATCTAAAAATTTCAAAATAGAGTTTTATTGGAATCAGATCATTACTATATCAGTTTAACCATTGTTACAGATAAATCTCTTAATTGAGTAGGACATGAAAGTCTTTATTATGAAATTCTAATGAATGTTGAGTGTTTTCTTGTTGACCCCATAGTGAAGAAATGGTCAAGAGAGAACTATTATTTTTAAATCCTCTAACCAGGTCACATTTAATAGTGTGCATTGTAAGCTTTAACAGGGTTGGCTCTTCACCAAGCTCACTTTAGAAGAGTAAAATATTTTGGGTTACCAGTCCCATGTGGTTGTTTCCTTATTAGGGTTTCCATGTTAAAAATATATGTTTCAGTGTGCATGATTTTTGTGGATTTTTATTTTTCTTTACACAGTACTTTATTGACATTGATCGATAATCACAGTATTAATTTACTGATACTAGGTAAACACTATCAATTAACTAGAAGATACATAATACATTTCACTAAGTTGAATAATGTGTTTGAAATTGTTTTTATATACATATGGAGGAATTTGGGACTGTAGGATAATTGGGAGCTAAATGATTCACNCCCCCCCCCCCCCCTCTCTATTATTCTAACACACTAGCATCAACTCAAAATTCAAATATCCTAATGTGTCCTAGAATTGATGCAACATGTCTCTTGCATTAATGAATGTTAGATAGGGATAGGACCCCTAATTTACCTCTGAGATACTCAAGAGCATCCTTCTGTAGTGGTTTTGGTGAATATGTCAGCTAGTTGTTCTTTTGAATTCACATATTCCAACATTACATGCTTGTCTTGTACTTTCTCTCTCAAGTAATGATACTTGATAGATATGTGCTTGGTCTTTGAGTGCATTACCAAATTATTTAATATGTTTATATTATAGCACTTGTGTTGTCACAATATATAGTGACTAGATCGATGATCTCCTCTTGCATACCTTCTAGTAGTTGTTTGATCAACACAATATTTGCATAATTCATAGCTGCAACAACATACTCAGCCTCGATAATAGACTGTGATATACAACTTTTTTTCTTTCTTAGCCATGTAACTAGTCTTTCTCCTAGAAAGAAAGCTCCTTCACTTGTACTCTTTATGTCATCAATGTTTCTAGCCCAATCAGAATCGGTATGGACTTTCAACTCAAAGTCTCCTCCTTTCTTGTATAGTAGGCCAAAATCCTCATTTCATTTCAGATATCTAAACATTCTCTTAACTATAGACATATGTGTTTCCTTCATATTGGAATAAAACCTTGTAATAATCCCTACTACATGAGCAATATCGGGTCTTCTATGCACTACATATTGCAACTTACCAATCATGGATCGGTAAAGCATCTCATTGACTTCTTTTGATTTCTCCTCTTTAGATAACTTGCAGCCAATGACCATCAGTATTCCAAACAGTCTTGATTCATCCATACCAAAGGTCTTTAGGATCTCCTTGATATATTTTAATTGTGTAATATATACCTCAACCTTAACCTGTTAAATTTGAAGTCCAAGAAAGAATTTAATCTCTCCAATCATAGACATTTCAAACTCCTTTCTCATCTCCTCAGCAAAAGATCTGCACAATGTGTCATTTCCTCCAAAGATAATGTCATCAACAAATATCTCAACAATTAAGACATTTTTAATATTATCACATTTGAGATAGACATTGTAGTTGTCGCTAGTTCTTTGAAATCCTATTTTGATTAGATATTAATGCAATCTTTCATACCATGCTCGGGGTACTTGTTTCAAGTCATACACTGCTTTATGCAATTTGCATACCTTGTCTCGGTTAGTATTCTTAGCAAATCCTTCAGCTTGTTCAATATATACTTCCTCTTCAAGAATACCATTAAGAAATGAAGACTTAACATACATTTGATAAACTTTGAATCCCTTATAAGCCGCATATGCTACTAGAATTCTTACTCCTAATATAGAAACAGGTGCAAAAGTTTCACCATATTCAATTCCTTCTTATTGTGCATAGCCCTTGAAAACTAATCTTTCTTTATTTTTTATTACATAACCATGCTCATTCAAATTATTTCTAAAAATCCACTTAGTACCAATTACATTCTTATATTTTGGTCTCGGTACCAAATTCCATGTATTATTATTTTGAATTTGATCTATCTCTTCCTTCATTGCTTTCATCCAATCTTCACCTTCTAATGCTTCTTTTACTTTTCTCGGTTCAAATTTAGATATTAAGCATATTTTCTCTTACCTTTCTTGATGTCAAAACTCCAGTAGTCTTTTCTCCTATGAATTTACTTAGTGAGTGGTGTCTTTTCACATACTTTTCCAACAAAGGCTTGGTAGTTGGTGGTATCTCTTCATTTCCATCATTCAGTGGAAGTTCTCTCTACTCATCTTCTTCCTCAGTTTGTGCTTTCGATAAGGTGTCACAAATCTCAGTTTGTACGTAAAAAAATCTTTGATAATCTATGGTTTCCTTCTTATTTTCTTCATCATTCTTCTCTGCAAATTCATCAATCCTCACATTTTCACTTTCTACAATTTTGTTAGTATTTTTATTCAAACATTTGTAGGCTTTTCTCTTAGTAGAATATCCTAATAATATTCCTTCATCTCCTTTAGAGTCAAATTTACCATCTCTTGCATCTTTAAAAATATAACACGTACTTCCAAATACTTTGAAGTAACTTACATTTGGTTTGTGTCCATACCAGATCTCATAAGGTGTCTTATTAGTTCCCTTCTTCAGTTGTACTCTCTTAAGTGTATAAGCAGTAGTGTTGACTACTTCTCTCTAGAAGGTTTGAGAAATGTCATTCTCAATCATCAATGTTCTAGCACAATCCACAATGGATATGTTTCTTCTTTCAGCTATACCATTATGTTGTAGTGTTCTCAGTGTAGACATATGCCTCTTTATACCATGTTTATTCCAAAAGAGTGTAAATTCATCAGATGTAAACTCTCTGCCTCTATCAGATCTCATACATTTCAGCTATCTCCCTATCTCTTTTTCAACTCTATCCTTGTACCACTTAAACATTTGGAATGCATCAGGTTTTTCTTTTAGAAACATAACCGAAAGCATTCTAGAATAATCATCAACAAACAATATGAAGTATCTATCTCCATAGTAGCTTTGTGTTCTCATGGGACCACATAGGTCAATGTGTACTAACTCCAAAATACCTTGTGTAGTATAATTTTTGCTTGTAAAGCTTGATTTATTTATCTTACCTACTTAACATCCCTTACACATTACATTCTTAGGTTTTCTAGACTCGGTAGTCCTCTTACTCTATTGTTCTTACTCACTTTGATTAATTTATCAAAGTTAACATGACATAGCCTTTTTCTCCATGGCCATACATCTTCAATATTAGAAAATAGACAACTCTTTATGGATGTGTCAAGGTAGAATAATTTACCTTTAGATTATCCTCGACTGGAAATCATACTTCCCTTTTGATCAAATACTTTAACCTTCTTGTTTTGAAATTCCATTTGGTGACCTGTATTATTCAACTGTGACACACTCAACAAATTGTACTTCAGACCTTTAACCCAATAGACATCATCACATTTAGTATTTCTCATCAGAATTATAGAACCTTTTCCCTTCACAGGATATGAGGCATCATTTCCAAATTTAAAATTACCACCATTATGCTATTTTACATTAATAAACTTATCAGTATCACCAGTCATGTGGTGTGAGCAATCAATGTCTGTAATCCATGTATCATTTTTACTTACTTGTGAGATTAGGGTTTTTTCTTCAAAATACCTTTCTTCATTAGACTCATCTTTAATAGCAACATACCCAACTTCTCCTTCATCATCATTGGTGTCATCATTAGATGATCCTCCTTCAGCAATGTAGCATGATTTCTTTCCTTTGTTCTTAAAGTCTCTGAATCTTCTGACTCTGTTCTTAGTCTTGTTGTTATCTCTGTTATCTTTCTTCTCATTATTGTCAAGACAAATAGAAGCTATGTAACCAATATTATTTCATGTAAAAAACTTCAAAGGTAGCTTACCTCTGTACTTTCCTTTACCTCTTGGTAGCCTCCTATCCAATAAAGCTTCAAACTCAGCTTCATTCTTTTCATCTTCGGCGTATATCTCTTCAAGATCGCTCTTACAACTATGAAATCTTTAACTAGCACTACTTGCATATCCATCACTAGATCTAGAATCTCTATACTTTCCAATAGTCAAAGATGATTTGAATCTAGATTCAATCTTAGAAGTAGCAGGCAAACTATTATAAAAATAATTCAGCTCAAAAGCAGTTAGTTTACCGATTGTAGCATCCAAAGTAATAACCATCTGTGGAATGGATCTCGGCTCTTGAATAGAAGACACTCAGATGGCATAGATAGGTAGAATTTTTTTAAGAATCTTTCTTGTAACATCTTCCTGTTCAATGGTTCCACCAGCACCTCTAATAGCAATAGCAATCTCCTTTAGTTTTGTGTTGTATGCTGCAATGTTTTCTCCTTCTTTCATTCTCATTGATTCAAACTTTCCTCTTAAGATTTTAGCCTTAGCTTTCTGAACATGTCAATCTTTGCCAAAAACCAGTGCAAGCTTATCCCACATCTGCTTATCAGTATCACAATCTTCTAGATCATTGAACTCTAGGTCGATGAGAGTAGAAGATATTTCTATCATCACTTGTGTATGTTCCTGTCTTTCTCTTATCTGCTCAAGTGTCAAAGGACCAAATAGTGAAGGTGAGTACTCAGTGTCAAGATGATTCATTGCATAATCTCCAATACCATATATGTGAAGCCTCATTCTTTTCTTCCATGTAGAAAGGTTATTCATATTCAACTTCGGTGCTTCCCTCATATACATCTTCATATCTTTAACTCAAGTACCTTCAAACTTATCTTCTCAGAGCACTATCTCTGATACCAATTATTGGTTTTCCCTACTAAGTGATGGTTTACTAAGAGGGGGGGTGAATCAGATAATATTGAAACTTAACACTTTAAAACTAAACCTCTGATTCAACTCAGTAATTCAAATAACAATAGAAAACAGAAACTTGTAAACACTTCACTAACTTGATAAACAACATATAATATAAGAAAATAACATTCACAATTATCAAGCATCACATATAACACCAGATTTAATGAGGAAACCCAATTTGGGAAAAACCTCCGTGGGAATTGTCACCCACAAAAAGAAATACTCTTCTAAAGTATGCTCGGTTAAGATCCAATCCGGTTAAATATTGCAATGCACATTTGTTAGATGTGAACCTATTAGGGGATTTACGTTAGATCTATCAAGATCTTGATCCTATTAGGAGTGGCCTAGTCATAGGGCTTAAACATTCATCCTAGAATGTCACCTTTCTCAAGGATTTACAAAAAGACTTATTAGGTCCACTCGGTTAAGAGATTTTCTGTTACAAAGATTAGTAAGCAACAGTGTATTGATTTGATCTGTGATTCTGCAACTATCCTTTTCTTGATCAGATCCCTTGTTCACTCTCTAAAAATACTTGCATCAACAACTCATTAGTCTCTTCTCTGGACTGGATCTCCACCTCTTTCACTACTCTATTTAGTAGCACTTCAACTATTCAATTCGCCATCATCTTTGTATAAACATATAGACTCATCAATATATAGGCCTATGTTTCAAGTGTCTTAATCTCATTGATTAGGTTTCCCTTCAATTGCACTCAGCCGTCAGATCATCTCTTATGAACTGATTCAATGTACCTACAACTCAGTTAGGTGGTTAACTTTGCCTCATGACTTGTACTTTTCTTGGAACTCACAACTTTCCTTTTGTCTCTTAATCTTCATCTCAGATTTTGAACTTGACTTTTCATGACCATAGATCTTGTAAAAAAAAATTTCTTTTTCCTTAGCATCTTCTTTATCTACACCTTTGCATTAAATTCATTCTACTCCTTGAATTCAATATTTATTCAAACTTTGTTCCATGTTTAGTTGCTCAGTGACTATCTTCACTCGGTGTTTGACTTTGCTCGATTACCAACCTTGCTCGGTAACTAACGTTGCTCAGTTTTAAACTTCACTCGGTGACTATCTTTGCTTTTCTTAACCAACTAACACTTCACTTTACCAACATACTTCTCACTTCTTGGTAACTAAACTAACTTGACCATTTTTCTTTACCGACTTAACAACATCAAATGTTAAGTAAAAACAATTATACCAATAGTACCTTATCATTGTTTGATCTTTATTATCTTCCCAATTAAGTTCCTCTCCGAATGATATGAAAACTTAATATAAATCTGAAATCAATTTTTTGACATCAATGACAAAATAACCAATGATCTAACCATTCTACTTACATGTATTCTTCTGAACTCAGTCTTCTTCATCATTACCATCAGTTGGTTAACAGCTCATGCATCTCTTGAAACTCCTCATGGGGATTTTTGTTTACCACTAATTACGTCATGGGAATTTCCATTTTGGAAAGCCCCAGCCTATTTTTTTCATCTAACGGTTGGAAGTGTTGGAGAGGCCAATGACTATCATTGAAGTCATTTGTCCCATTCATCACTTTTCACCAGTTGTCCATCCCAATTGTCTATCCCTAGTTGTATGTCCCCAACTATCTATCCCCAGTTGTCCATCCCCAGCTGTCTGTCCCTATAGTTGATAGGACATTCTAGAAGATGCACATTTACCATGCTTGAAGGGGCGACAAAATAGTTTGAGAAACTTCAGTGAATCAAAAAATAGGGCATCTATGCTTATTAGAGAATATATTGAAAATGTTTGAGAAAATCTTCAAAAGCATTTTTCTCCATGGATACCGTGATTGTAAAGATAACTCAACTAGATTTTTTGTATGGTTTAGAAGCTTTTAGATTGATATAAATCGTAGGGTCTCTACTCAATTGATTTGTTGAAAAATATTTAGAAGCTTTCGCGTTGATACAATGGCAGGATTCAAGTTAGATTTTATGTGTTTTTCCATCGTCTTTTCCATCTACGTGTACAACCATGGGAACATTCAAACCAGGTTTATAGAGTGGATTTTTTGAAGGTAACTGTAGACTTTCAATGCTCTGTCAGACATACAGACAAAATATGAAATCAAATAGGTGCACCAAGATTGTCTGATTGAACTCAATGAAGCGATACTATCCCAGGAAATATGATTTTTACAAAGTGCACAAGATGGTTTGGTGAAAAGGGGTTAGAAACTTTCTGGAAAATTAAATGATAGGTAAAGCTATTTTTCATTAACTTTATTAGCACCCTCCTCTACTTGTACGCATGTGGAAGCATTAGAACTGGGCATGAATATTTTTAAAGCTACATAGACAAGGCCTATGAATTTCTTAGCAGGATCCCTTAGAGAAATATGGTCTCAAGGATGACATAAGAAAAGGATTTGGACATAATGATTTGGTGAAAAGGCTTTAAAATCTTTTAGGTTGAATGTAGCAGCAGGCATAGAGTCAAATTCAACAACCTTTGCAAATATCTTCTTTGTGTACACTGTGGTAGATGGTTTGGAATAGGGAATGGACTTTCATCACAATGATTTAACCAAATATTGGAGATACCCTGGAAAATATACATGTAACATGTGGAATCACAAGCAAAGCATGTGAACTATTTGAATGCATCCTAGAAGGTATGAATGACTACCAAAGTGTAAATGTTCAAAATGAAATTTTTCCAGATGTGTGGCTAAGAAGAATTCTAAAAATGTCACCAAATATTTGATACAATGAATCAAAGAGATGTCATCCCAGGAGCTAAATAAAATTATTGTGAAGTGTTATTTCTTGAGAGTGAAAAACGGTGAAATGATGGCTATAAGTAATGGAAAATCTGGGTGGTATTTGAATGCTATCTGAGGAATTTACTTTCAGATGATTGTGTTTTACAGACTAAAAGGGGGAGTAGATTGTACCACAGCACTAATGGCGATGAAGTGGGATGCACTTAGTCGATGTGTCAAACTTGCCATCCACACTACAAACATCTCATTAAATTGCTCCTCCCATGCATCTTTATTTTAGTGTTTTTGGGAATAAAGTACAGTAATTGTAATGAAAGTAGCTTACAAAAGGCAAAAATAAGTTTGTTTTAGCTAACTTGCAATCTATTCCAAAATCACTAAATTTTGTTAGGCAAGATGCACTGACGATTTCTCCAAAATTTATGAGATGACACCCTTTAGCTTATTTTATGAGCAAACTCCTGAAACACGGGATAAAATTGTAAGGATAAATATTATCCCAAAAGAGTGCTTAGCGGAATAGAAATGAAGATCTCCCTTATTAATAAATGTTAAACTAATTCTATAATTACTAAATGTCAAATTAATTTTACCTTGCCTGATATAGCAAATGCAGCTCTGAAAATATCATTCAACACAGTGGTGGAAACCGAAGATGCCTCCAGAATCTCCATGGCCTGACAAAAATATTGACCATTTTACCAAAATTAAAGCCCTAATAAAATCCAGCTATAATTTTTCCCTAAAAGAGATGAAATGAAACTAAAACCTCTTACCTTGTTGCGATCGATAATTGTCATCCGCTCTTGAAGGTCTTTCAAATCTTTAACATTGAGATCGTTGAGTAATGTTATACTGGTGATGGTTGAACTTCCTTTTATCTTGAGATCATCAATTATTACAAATGTAATCATCTCCTTCAAATAACCGCTACACCCTTGCCCTGCAGTTTGGTTGTTAATTCCACTGGCCTGGTTGGCATTCGCATAATCATTGTGGGAGTGGGTGAAAGGATTTCCAAATCTCATGCCCTCATGATAAGCGGCTGATAGGCCCTCATCTTCAATGCCCATACTGACCTGGTTGACATTGCCATTCTAGCATAGCTGAATGAGGTGGTTGATGGGAAAGCCGCAGATACAGATATCTTCATTGCACATGCTGATATTGTGAGTGCCTGCATTGTAAGAATAGGGGTAAACATAATAATTATAATTTATGCCTTCAATCATAAGAGAGTTATTAGAGTAGCTAGATAAAAATTTTGAGTCTAGCAGTTGGGATTAGTCCGTGCTCATAGACTCGGAAGGCAATTTCTCAACGCTGCTATATAAATTCGAGATAGAGAGAATTTTTCCATTCGATTAAAATTTGAGTAACTTGAAGACAGATCCCATTGGCATAGAAAGGAAACTAAAAATAAAATCAATGAACTCTTTTTCAAACTCAGCATAAACAATACGTTGAGTTTTACTATTTATGAGAAACCATACATTAATGGCTTCAGAGCTCTAGTTTGCCATTTCAAAGCAGGAAAGTAATGATTCTATAAAAGGCCAACAAATAAAACTTGTCCTGGATTGAACAGAGCGTGAATTCCTTATAAATAGAAATGCGATAAAGCCAGTAATTGAAATACAAAAGGTGAAAATGCATGCCAGTTGTTTGGTGCCAAGATTGAAGATTGGGATATTGTCCACCTGTTAATGACAGTGTCAATTGTTGGGAGTATCTTGTAGTGTACGTGCCATCTTCTTGCTTCTCGCGGCTTCTATAAGTGACAACTATCCATAAGGCTCAGCTGTTTTCTGGAAAACGAAGATATACCGCAATTTTTAGGTCATGCCTTTTTTGTACTCCATTTTCCTCTCGTTTCAATAGGAACGCAAATAATGGTCAATGTTTTTGTCAAGGAATTATCAAATAATTTTCAATATTTAAACAATGTTTCAAAATTGATATTAATGTATCAAGATAAATATTCTTAAAATTAAAATATTTATATAATCTACTTGTAAAATATTTAAATTAACATATATTTTTGTTACAAATATTATAAAATAATTGTGTCGTAGGTGTTTCCATTTTGGAAAGCCCCGACCTATTTACTATGATCGACAGTTATTAGTGTTGGAGAGGCCAATGACTACCATTCAAATCATCGCCACCGTTTATCATTTTTCACTTTACACATAGCTTGTTCTTTCCGTTTCTTTGTGGTCACTTTACACGTCGCCAATTTTTTACATTTGTGTCAACAATGGAATGTCAGGATCAAATTTGTCATCGCAAGAGGAAGTGAGTTTATTGAAAGCGAACAACATTGGGAAATATCAGATTTTCAAACAAGAGGCGAGTGTAGTCAAGGCCTTTGCCAATTCTGGGATCAAATTAATCATGGGAGTTGCCACCAAAGATTTGCAGAGGATCTCATTGGACCAGAACAAAGCAAATAAGTGGGTGAATGATAATGTAAAGGCCCACAACCCTACTGTCAATTTCAAATATAGTGTAGTGGGAAATGAGGTCTTTAGAAAGACTAATAAGGGCCAGTATTTGGTGGCTTGAAGAACAATATCCAGAAAGCGCTTGTGAATGCTAATCTATAGGAAAAAATAAAGGTTTCCATGACCCATGCTCTCACAGTCATAATCAGGCCATTCACTCTGCTAAATCTATCCAAGGGAAGTTTCACTGCTAACGTACAAAATGAGATGAAGTCTGTTCTGCAATTCCTGGCAAAGAATGGGTCTCCGTTCATGGCCAATGTGTACATGTATTTTAGCTACGATAGAAATAGAGACTTGTTTAACATAGACAATGCTTTCTTCAAACCCTTAGCCCCTGCAAACAAAAATGGAGATCCCGAGTACATGAGTTTGTTTATTGCCATGGTTGATACCATGTATTCAATGATGGAAGACATGGGATATTTGAATATTCTGATTGTACTTCTTCTTCTCAATGTGTTAAATACTTATGTTTAGCAGGCAAGATTAGATTGGTTATAGAGGGATTGATAATTGAGAATGAAGAAATAAGTTTCCAGATGTGTATTGTGGAGGAGAATAAGATGGAGTGTAAAGAAGGCACGGAATTACAAATGCCTGATGAGATGTTGAAATTAATTATAGGCAGAGAGATGAGGGAGGAAGAAGAACATAAATACAGGGCATATGCATAGCAGATCGAATGCAGGGGCACATGAGATTTTGTTTACATATACAGCAAATTGAGATACGTGAGCAAAATACATTTTTTCTTCTTTGATTTCAGCATAGCCGTTTGGGAGGTTTTGGGAGATAATGATGGATGTTGGTTTAGGGATTGGCAAGAAAGAGTATTGTTTGTTTATTTTCCAGTTTTGCTTCAACAAATGTCGTTGGTTTGTAAAGCATAAAAAGCATTTTGACTCTTTTTCTCATATTTGAAAAATATTTTATTGTATTCCAATTGGAGGAACAACCCCTCACTAAAAAATATTGTATTTGGTTAAATGAACAACAGATTTCTTTTGACCATTGTATTAACGCTAAACGCATCTTCTTTTTTTCCCAAATTATAGATGAATTTTTAAACTTCTACAGATTTAGCCTAACAAATTAATGACAGCAGTGGGCCCTTTCATTTTATTATATAAATTGTTTAGAAGATAAATATAAAAATTTTATCATGTTTAAAGGAAGGGTTAGTCAAATTTTGATAATTTTTTTAGTGTAGTTCCATATGTGAGTTATTCCATTGAATTTTCCCTTTGTTTCAGTAAGAGATGTCTCAACCTTAGTTGTTCACCATTGAGCTCTTGGGAATCAGAAGTCATCAAAATGAAATCTTGGAATTGGATTCCACCATGGATTGCCCCCAACATCTTCTTCACAGTCGGTGTAAGTTTTACTTCCCAATGTACCAAATTTTTCTCACATAATTTATAAAGAATTCATTCATTCAATCTTGATAGATATGTATGTGAAATGTAGAAGCATACCAAAGGCACGCGAACTATTTGACAAAATACCTCAACAAGATCTCATTTTATGGACTTCTATGATTGTAGGATATGCCCATAATGGTGTATTGAGTGAGGCGTTGAGTCTATTTACAGAAAGCGGATGGTCGCCTCATGTCACAAGGGCAAAGGCCTCCATTGCTATGATTGAGAATTCCTGAGCATACAAGAACAACCTGATCAAACATGTGATGTGTTGTACAATGTAGGGACACCAAAAAGGCATGGAAAGAGCATCAAAACTTTCATCTAAATTCTCTGTTCAATGAGGACTTAAAAGGAGGGGAAGAGACAGAAAAAAACTACAACCTCTTCTACCCTAACAAATCCCCTATTTATCCCGTTAACTTTACCCCTAAGTTACCTTTCATGGGGTCACCTTCACACAGTCAGTCGTACTTGTAAATTTCCTATTATCCCTCCTAGATGCACGTCGATAAATCCTCCTCCATTTCCCTCAACCTCTCTATGAAATCTGGGAATAAAATCATAGGAAATACTTTTTTTGGCAGTAAAAACAAGGGAAATGGAAAAGGGGAAATCAGACGATTCTTGCCAAGACAGGTAGGAACCATAGAGCGAAGAGAGTATCACCACAGAGATAGAAAGAAAAAGGTAACACCTTAAAATAATGAAGAAGAGAAGCTACATGTATAAGGAAAAAAGAAATAGGACCATGTAATCTTCTTAAAGTATAATGTTTAGCCACCTACTATGTTATGTGCTAAAGAAACCATTTGCTAGCACATCGCATTCTAGCAAGCCCATGCATATCTATGTTGTAAATTTGAGTTGTCTTTAAAAAAAATGAACCTAGGTTAAATATAGAGAAATATGAGTTTAAATGGTACATGATTTAAGATTACACATTAAAATATGAAATTCCAATCAATATATATAAACATATTAAGCATTATCCTACAACTTTTCAATTACCAAAAAAAAATGGAATTTACTTATAAGTTGGAAATTGTGAGTTAAAAGTTTGTAGATATTTTGTGAAATCTTTGATAGACTATTTTCAAATTTACAACTAGAAAAGATATAGTGTATTACATATTTTAAATTAATTTAATATTTATTATTATCAAAGGTATAATATCATTTTTTAATATCGGATGTGTTGAAATTTGTACAAGAAACAATATCACCTCTACAAATTAATAGATTTTCATTTAATAGTAAATGCTAAGTGTTTTTAATTACATTTTGAATGTGAAATTGAATGTAACTTATAAATATATGTTTTTGTTGCATTGTTAGTATGATTTTTAACAATCTCACCCTCTAAAAATTAATAGATTTTCATTTAATAGTGTGAAATATAGACGTAGAAAGAGGGAGGGCTATAGGGATAGATAAAGATTGAGTGATATATACCAGAATGTGTGTCCATATTGTGGGAGTATGAGATACATGTCAAATTTCCATGCAACGTGGCACTCATGCAACAGTTTAGGCTACGTAAATCAGCTTGTAGATGTCACGTGCGCCACTTAATTTCCATCTCTTTTGAGTATCCAACAAATGGAAAAAAAATATAGTGTGGGGGGAGGGAGGGGGAAAAGATAGGGATAGAAAGAGGGAGAGGTGCAGAAGGAAGAGCAAGAGATAGCATAAGGAGGTAGAGAGAGGTGTGGAGATGGAGATTGAGAAGAAGAGGGATATGGAGAGGAGAGAGAAAGAGATAGAGGAGGGGGAGAGTGCAGATGGAAGATGAAAATATATAAAGAGGAGAGAATGAGAGTGTATAGTCAAAAAATAGAAGCACTTCCATTGTAGATGTGTTTAGCCTTCCGAGTAAGTGGTTTGGGGTCATGGAAAGCGCCTTGAATGGGTTCCTGATCTTGACATGGCTTCCCCCCTATTCTGTCCCTCTTTCCACTCCTGTTTAGCCTGATTTTTGCATTTTGGACTGCAGACTGGTGATTCTGGGCTTCAGGGTCAAGGTCGACCTTTTAGGTCTATGTCGACCTCGACCTTGACCCAGGGTTCAGACCCCGGGGTCTCACAATTTTTGGAGGTCGGCCTTTGCAAAAAGTTTTTCCCGCTTCCGAGTCGGCTGTTCCAGGTTCCGAAGTGTTGATTCCTTAATTATATTTAATATAGGTCCTCTCCTAGGGGTAAAGGCTTTAATGGGAATTTAATCCTCCTATGTAGGCCTCCTTAGAAGATTGTGCCCTAATTTCATATAAAAGGGAAGCTTTCTCTCTCATTTT
>MU225326.1:1960949-1983140 GCA_018584345.1 Thuja plicata | reverse complement strand
GAAATCTGATTGTGTAATTTCTTTTTGTTTGTCAATATATCAATGTTTGGATCATCATTTGGATTATCAAACTTAGTGGTATCAGTGTATTTGTATCAGTGTATCACTTAGTGCTTTAGAAATCTGACTGTGTAATTTCTTTTTGTTTGTCAATATATCAATGTTTGGATCATCATTTGGATTATCAAACTTAGTGGTATCAGTATATTTGTATCAGTGTATCACTTAGTGCTTTAGAAATCTGATTGTGTAAATTTATTTTTGTTTATCAATATATCAATGTTTGGATCATCATTTGGATTATCAAACTTAGTGGTATCAGTGTATTTGTATCAGTGTATCACTTAGTGCTTTAGAAATCTGATTGTGAATTTCTTTTTTGTTTATCAATATATCAATGTTTGGATCATCATTCAGATCATTAATGTTTGGATCATCAGATCACAGTCCCTGGTTCCATCATCAGCATGTATTGAAAGCACAAACATGTCTTCCACTCACAATCTATTAGTATATCACTTAGTTATATCAGTGTATCACTTAATGCTTCTGAAACTTAATTGTGTTTTTTTTTTTGTTTATCAACGTATCAAAAGTTGATTGTGTGTATTTTTTCCTTTTTTCTTCATCAATCTATCTGTATTTTAGATCAAGACAGGATCATGGGGATCTATCAGTATTTTAGATCAAGGCGGGATCATGGTTCTGATCCATTATCAGAATGGTTTGAGAGCAAGTATCTTTGCACTCACTATTCATTAGTGTATCATTTAAGTGGTTCTGAATTCCATTGGGTGTATTTTTTTGTTTCTGATTCATCACGAAGATATTTTGATATTTTGAGTAACATTGTAGGTGGCTCTAGGAATGAGAAATGGGACAAGTTAAAGAGACAAAGTTAATTATTAGCACTTTGTTGTTTCTATTGAGTTTTCTAGGCTAGAGATTTTGGTTTTTGTTTTGTCCTTGGTGTTTTATCATGGATTTCATCTTGTGAAAGTTTTTGTATTGGTTTCATGTTTATTGGTTTTATCTAGTGTAAGGAGGTGGGGATTCGGATCCATATGGAATGGGGAATGATTAAAAGGAATGTAGACAAGTGGTGTGTGAGGTGTTACATCAAGGTAAGCGCCCATCATCTTTTGTAGGGGTGAGAGAATGAGAAATTCTGGATCTTGAGAGGCACGTGGCGTTGATCAACTTAAAGATCTGTTTGTAAGCACTGTAATGATTTAACAACATCCACTGTTTCGGATAATGGGTAGATCGATAAAAATCTCCTGCATTGCTTTTCATGAATGAAATTCTAGTCGGTAGTGGCGGTCGTATAGTTTTGTCTGCAACTGACTTAACAGACAGCTTAAAGTAAATGTGGTGATTCTACTAGCTTTGGATTTAGATGAGTGGTAAGGGTCAAAGTGTGCATTGCTATCTATACTTTGGTCTCTATGTGAGACGTGGGTCTTAAGTACTACCTTTACCTTTACCTATACTTATACATTTGTTAGAATTTTTTTATTTCTTGATGTGATTTCTAGTACATCCATCCAAAACATTAAAATCCCACCATTGCCGTTTTGCTTTGATTTAACCCACCCCAGCCCCTCCCCCCCCATTTTTTTTTTGTTTTTTTGGGCCCTTGCAAAGATCCTACAGATTCTAGAGTTGTGGGTATTCTTCATCAGGCTTATTGAAATATATAAATTCACAAATACGTCATCAATCACTGGGTAGATGACAATGGGGGAATGAATCTGGACGATAATTTTTATATGTCCTTGTTCATCCTTATAAAAGGTTAGCTTCCTTGTTTTAATATTGTCATTGGAAAGTGAACCAGATATTTGGCCAATGATCGTCTTCCTAACATTGGTTCTTTCTTATTTCATGTTTGCCCCAAAAGAAAAAAGAAAATAACAATTCCGACAAGTTTGGTTTTGCTTGCTACGTCAAAAATGCCCAATTGTTGTGGACAAGGAGTTTATTAATGGTGTACTTGTTCCTCACCATGTCGACTCCGTTACGTTAGAGATTGTATGTACGTCTTTACACTATGTGGGTACTGTTCCGCTTGACTGTAAATAGTTTAGGATATTCATATCATTCTCCTACTCTAGAGATTGGATGCAAATCTTTTCGGAATTGCCTATAATTTCGCAAGTTTCCCATGAGACATTTTGTACGGGACGGTATACATGGACTCCGAGCTCTATGGAATGCACTCCAAGCTCTCTACATTGAATCTGCACCTTTCAAATTGAAATTCTATGTCAAAACAAAATGATAGATTCAATCCACCCGTGAAGTAATGGGGAACAACCTTTTGTGACCGCCCATACGTGAAAAGAATATTGTCTGTACAAGCCTGTCTTGTTCTCTGCAAAAATTCATTTTCCCTTTCATCTCACCACCATCTTTTTCGCCTCTCTCTCATGTCGATGATTGTTCACCTCTCTTTCTCATGTCGATAATTGTTCACCCCTCTCTCATGTCGATGATAGCTCTATGCCATCTTTGTCGATCATTTATCATACAAAACAAAAATAACAATTCATTTTTCTTTAGTTCTCTTAATTCTACCATTTTGATGATGATGGATCCATCAATGATAGCTCTCCATTATCTTTATCACTCTTTCTATGTTCATGATTACATCATACGGTGTGATTGAAATTGTTGATACAAAACAAAAGTTTAACAATCTATTTTTTCTTCAGCTCTCTATCAATGATGGATTATGGAGTCATTTTGATGATGGATCATAGAGTGTGATCTGAAACAACATTGATGCAAAAAATAGTTCAACATTCTATTTTCTCCTCTAACTCTCTATCATACTAATTATGGATTGTGAGTGTGATCCAAAACGTTCCATAATGAATCATGGAGTGTTGTGTTATCCGAAGTGAAGCTACTGAACATTCCATTTTCTCCTCTAACTCTCTATCATACTAATTATGGATTGTGAGTGTGATCCAAAACATCCATGATGGATCATGGAGTGTAGTGTTTTCCGAAGTGAAACTACTCAACATCCCATTTTCTCCTTGAACTCTCTATCATTCTAATTATGGATTGTAGAGAGTCATCCATAGATTGTGGAGTGTGATCCGAAACATGGATCATGGATTGTAATCCGAAACACAACATTCCATTTTCTCTTCCACCTCTCTATCATTCTGATTATGGATTGTGGAGTGTGATCCAAAACGTAGACCATGGACTGTGATCCATAATATTGAAACAAAACAACGCGCAACATCATTATCTTTTCTCTCCATCATTTTGATTGTAGAATGTGGAATGTGATCCCGAACACCAATTGTAGAATGTTATCCCAAATGTGGACCATAGAGTGTGATCCATAGAATATGATCCAAAATACTGAAACAAAAAAAAAAAAAAACATTTTATTTTCTCTTCCAACTTCCAAGTCTCTATCATTCTGATTATGTATTGTAGAATGTGACCCATACAAAACAAAACTCATGCCATTCAATCTAGAAACATTATATGCTTTCGTAAACTCGTGCCATTGAATCTAGAAACATGATATGCTTTCCTAATTACTATGAAATGTAGAAATCTAATTATGAGCTGTTCATTCCATACCAAGTGATTGATTTTGAAAGACATTGCACATGCAACTTCCATTATATGAACCGAGATGTTTTATATCCATACCATATATATGTACACTGACAGATGTTTATTCCATATGGGTTTGGGCCAGGAAATGATCTTCAGAGGAACGGATACAACAGCTCTGCTCACAGAATGGGTAATGGCGGAAATGGTGTTGAACCCACAAGTACAACTCAAGGTGCAGGAGGAACTGAAACTTTCAGAGGCACAAAGCACTAAAACAAAAGTTCAGGACTGGAATGCAGTGAAGTTGCCATATCTGGAAGCTGTAATAAAAGAGACACTGAGAATCCACCCCCCTGGCCCACTACTGTCATGGGCCCGTTTGGCAACAGAAGACGTGGTGATAGGCGAGTCATGGCGTGTGGCAGCGGGCACAACAGCAATGGTGAACATGTGGGCTATTACGCACGATCCCTCCATCTGGCATTCCCCCTCCACCTTCAATCCCCACCGTTTCTTGCTCTCCCATGGCGGCCTAAACATTGATGTGCGTGGGAACGATCTTCGACTGGCACCTTTCGGTGCCGGTCGACGGGTATGCCCGGGAAAAGCACTCGGCCTCGCCACCGTCCACTCCTGGGTCGCCACTCTGCTCCACCATTTCCACTGGCTCCCGGTTCCCGGTCACCCCGTCGACCTCTCAGAAGTCCTCAAGTTGTCTTGCCAAATGGCTAAGCCTCTTGTAGCAATTCCCAAGCTCAGAAATCCTCCCTCTTAAGTAGTTGTTTGTCATCTGTGTCACCCTCTTTTCTTAGTCAGTTTTGTTAGTTTAGGTGTCTATATGATGAGCTTGTAATGTCGCTAGGTTTATTTTCATTTTTAGGTTTTGGTATTATCTATATGAAGAGTTTGTAATGTTGTCTGCTTGTAATGTTGTTAGGTTTGTTTTCGTGGGCATTTTTAGGTTTTGGTATTATCTATATGACGAGTTTGTAATGTTGTCTGTGTTTTTTTATTATCGGTAAAATGGGTATTGAAGGAGCCCAAAACTCATATAGTTTTATTATGTTTATCAGTCTATTATTGTGCAATTGTTAGCGTCTATATGACGAGCTTGTAATATTGCCTGTGTTTTTTATTATGGGTAAAACGGGTATTGAAGAAGTCCAAAACCCATGTAGTTTTATAATGTTTGTTAGTCTATTATTGTGCAATCGCTAGTGTCTGTATGACGGGCTTGTAATGTTGTCTGTGTTTTTTATTGTGGGTAAAACAGGTATTGAAGGAGCCTGAAAACCATGTAGTTTATAATGTTTATCGGTTTATTATTGTGGAATTGTTCGTGTCTATATGACACCCTTGTAATGTTGTCTATGTTTTTTATTATGGGTAAAACAAGAATTGAAGGAATTCGAAACCCATGTACTTGTAATGTTTATGAGTTCATTATTGTGGAATTGTTATTGTCTATATGACAAGCTTGTAATGTTGTCTGTGTTCTTTATTATGGGTAAAATGGGTATTAAAGGAGCCCGAAACCCATGTAGTTAATAATGTTTATCAGTCTATTATTGTGCAATTGGTAGTGTTTATATGATGAGTTTGTAATGTTGTCTACTTGTCAATAAAACAAGTTTTGAAGGAGCTCAAAACCCATATGAATAATTTATTAGCTCACTATTGTGCAATTGTTATTGTAATTGTGTCTACATTTTTGTTTATGAGTAAAACTGATTTTGAAGGAATCCCAAACTCAAGTAATTATAATGTTTATGGGTCCATCCATTATTATACAATTGTTATTATCAATATAGCGAGATTGTAATGTCATCTAATTATCACTACATTTTTATTATAGATAAAATAAATTTTAAAGGAACCCAAAACCCAATATAATTATAATGTTTATCAGTTCGCAACTGTTATTGTCTATATAGCAAGCTTGTAATGCTCTCTAATTGTCACTACATTTTTTTATTGTAGATAAAAGAAATCTGAAACCTATGTAATTATAATGTTTATCAGTTCATTATTGTACAAATGTTATTGTCTATATAGCAGGTTTATAATGCTGTCAAATTGTTACTAATTTTTATTATATAAAAATCTGATTTTGAAGAAATCGAAACCCATATAGTTGAAGTTTCCCAAGTAACGTGTTTGTCACATGAAATTATGAACATTAACTAATGTCGGAAGTGACAGAAGACCAGACCCATAATTCTAGCTTCACTGCAGACAGGCTCAGTTATCAATTTCTGTTTTGTCACAGAAATCCCTCAGCAAACGTGTTTTTAACTTTGTTTTGGATATACGAAGTTTGCATTTATTATACGCTAAGGTTTTGGAACTATTAATCGGTTAAATAAAAGATACAGAGATCTCTGCTGTATAGTATATTATTAGTTTGTCGCTTAATTTGCCGTGTGTTCCCAACGGTATTATAATTAAATGGAAATTTTGGTTTCGTGGAATGTTAAAACCTTATGCTAGTCCGACAATTTTATTTTTTAAATATTAGACAGCTTCTGTAGTCTTCAAAGTTTGCCTTCATTTTGATGTTGTTGTCTATACGTCGATTACAACACACTACCAATGTGTGTGTATTTGAGTGAGTAAATGATTTGAAGTTTGACTTTCAATCATTATTTCAAAATTTAGTGTACACAACTTTTGGGAGAAGGTGTATATTTAAAAAGTCTTGGACACTTAACATTAGCTGAATTTGGTTGGAGATTAGCATTAATTGAATTTGGTCACTCTAATTTAAGATTAAATTATTTTATATATTTTAAAGGGGGCTTTTTAATGGTTTTTTTTTTAATTGGTTGAGTTTAATAAGAAGATGCTATTGTGTTTTCTAATTTTATAATTTATAGAAGGTTTACATAAGATGGAGATGTGAGTGGATTAGGATTAATGTATGAAAGATTTTGATGGATCTGGTCTTCTTATTTGTAACAATTTACTTGGAGGAAAATTTCTTAATTTTTGTATACTTTCTTACAATATTGTAATTAATTGTATAAAATTTGAATACTCAAATCTATTTAATTTAGTTGTTTCTATCAAAGAAAATACTTTAATGAAATCACAAGGTATTTAGCATTTTAATCGATTGTAAATAACATTTGAATAAAGTCAATGAAGTCTTCATATTCAATATCTTGGACTATTTGTTAAGCTTAATAAATAATAACCTTTGAATAAAGAAAGTTCAAGAAGTTCTCTATTTATAAGTTGGAGATTAGTATTATTGAATTTGGTTAATGTAATTTAAGTTTAAATTATTTCATATATTTTAGAGCGAGTTTTCATATGGTTTTCTAATTAGTTGAGTTTATTTAGTGAGGATGGTGTTGTGTTTTCTAATTATATAATTATAGAAGGTTCAAATCTTATGAAAATGTCAGTGGATTAAGTTTAATCTATGGATGACGTCCATTAGTTTTAATCTATGGATGATTTTGATGGATCAGATCATCTTATTTGTAATATTTATCTAAAGAAAAAAAATCTCTCTTTAGTATATTGTAATATTGTAATTCATTATATAAATTTGAATGTTGATATCTACATAATCTAGTTGCTTGTATCAAATTAAATACTCTTTGAAAGACGTATAAAGCCAATGAAATCACATTCAATGTACCTTGGATTATTTGAAAAACTAAATAAATATTAACCTCAAGCAAAGCAAATATAAGAAAATAACGTTTTTCATTTATAAATAAAAATTTAATCCAAGAGATTTAAGCTCTTAATCCCTCCACAACTAGATTGTATGCTTAAAGTTTGGATTACATTCAAAACAATCAAGGCATTCACTACATATTGTTTGGTCCACTTAGACTTCTTGAAAAAGACATTTAAGGAACAAGATTTAAATTATCTAATAATACAAGCAATGTTCATATAAGAGAATAATGATAGTAATATTTTTTATAACACAAAACAACTTTGTGTTCATTTCAAGTCTCAAGATAATAAATCACTAACAATTGTCTACAAATAAATCAAGAAGATTTCTCTAAACCAAGGTTTAAGCTCCAATTATTTTCTTACAACGGTTTCCCTGTTATTTTAAAAATAATCGCATACAAGTGAGGTAAGATGAAACTTTATTAGATCTTTGACAATAGTCAAATATTTATTTTCCTACAACTAGTCAATCATTCCAATCACAAGAATGCAATGTTTATTTACTAATCATTTTTTCAAGGAGCTCTAACTCTACAAGTAATTCTTAGTATCACATATATTGGCCAGACTTCACTTACTAATCTTAACTTGTATATCAATAGGATTTTAAGATTGCAATTTTAATAAAAAATAGAAGATTGACCTAAACCCTATTCAAACATAACCATTTTCATTCAAGTATTCATAGAAAGCTAATTATGTTGCTCTACTAAATAAATAAATATACGTAAAATAATTTCACCAACATCTCTTGAAAATCTAGTTAAATATACTCTTCATAACCAAAGGCATTGCATTAACTATTTGTATCTTCACATTGAATAATGTATTTTTATTTAATAACTATTTAGCAATGTCTTTGTATTTTACTATAACTAATGCATGACGAACTGCTGGTCTATTATCTCCAAACATAATAAAATTTCATGAACAAATCATAATTTTTGTTTACGTAATTCAATAATTCATTATTATACTGAAGAGAAAAATATAAAATAATCTCTTTATGTACAAATTGATTTGCATAAAATGAATATGCATACATCAAGCAAATATTTTAATTGAAGTTGTAATGTCAATTATGAGATTTCAAATAATAATTTCAATTTCAATTAAACATTCACCTCTTGAATATTTTATCATACAAAGCATATATTAAGTATCATAATGACTTGTTATATGTAATATCTCATTCTTGAAGCTACTTGACTCTTCAATTTTGAGAAATCTCTAACAGACAAAATTACAAAGAATGTTGATCATGATATATATATATATATATATATATATATATATATATGCAAGGTGAATAGGGATAGTCACCTCACCATCTTCAATCATTATATCTTATGCTCTCTATGGATACAAACATATTGGCTAATATTAACCAATCGATATAATTAGTTGATATTATTGTGGGAGACATATAACTCCTAACTATCGACTAGTTATTAAGAACCACCATTGTAACTGATATATATCTTTATTGCCACCCTTCATTGTTCGTTATTCATAAATAAGTTGGTAGTAATCACTGCATACTAACTTGATGTTCTTGATGTTCTTGCATTCACCAATAGTCTAAGCAGTCGACTAAGAACTGAGTCGTTTGTTTTATTCTCGCTGAAGTTGGTAATGAAAACGTTGATCATCAAAGTATGATAACTGCTCATGGGATCACTTGGTTAATATTAAATATTAAATATTAAATATTGTTGTTAACAATATTACAACCTTTTCAATGATAATTTTTAATGATTATAGAGTTGTTGCATATGTTGATTGCTTATATAATATGCAATGGTCTTTAACTAATGCTTATCAATGATATACAAATTGTTCCTGTTCTAGTTGCAATACCATGAATCTTCTTTGGCACTTGCTACATTTTATATAAAGTCGCTACTATAAAATAGATCTCTTTCCATCTTATGGATGAAGATCACTTGTTGTATCATGGTGTTTGACAACTATTTCTAGATCAGCATCGTTGCCATCTTCATTATTCAAACAAATATCATCGTTGTCTCTATATCATTGACTCCGCCATCCTAATGATTTCATATTTAATTCGACATTGCCTTACTCTTCATCATCGACCTCATTTGCTTATTCGTCTTTGTATGATTCACGAATGTCATCATAAATGGTTATTTATGAGTATGTCAAATGGCTAAGTAGGAGTGGAGCCTAAACAAACATTAGACCTATGTACTCCAAATTATGGAGTTAAAATATGCATTTCCTTGATGTGTTTTAATTAGATTTTATTAGATAACTTAAATTCGGTTACTTTATTTAATTATTCTAATTATAAAATGCGTAGTTAAGATTGGTGGATAGATGAATTGGTCCAACATTTCATTTTAGAAATAATTATAGGACATCAATATTCTCAATTTTGTTTATATTGTAGTTGATAAATAGATCAATCCTTAGGTCATTTAGTTATTTTATCCTTGCACTGTGTCTAATAGAGATCTTGGCGATTAAAGAATGATAAATAATAGTTTGGTTCAATATAACACAATTACCTATGTTTAAGGAACTTTGTAGATGTTTATCTTTTAGTCTATTTTGTAAAGTTTGGATTGTGTTAAATAGATACAATCTACCATTCACAGTGTTCCATTGCTAACTTGTAAAATTTAATAATTAAGTTTCATTGAACGTTATTATTTGATATATTAGATATTATGTTATCATTATCACTATAGTCTATAGCTGCTAAAATAATCATGGTAATTGTTTTATAATTTGAAACCATAATGATTTTTAATATTCATCCATAAAAATGCCAAGTAGGGTTTATTGCATCTGGAGGTTAACATAAACCTTTATAGTATATATGTGATGCATTGATTAGCTCTGCATGAAAGTTAGTGAGTGAGTATTCCTTGGTTGTGAATGTATCATCAATTGGTAAACATTGGAGCCAATTATGTTATTTGATCAATTTTCTTTATCATTTAATTTTTACTTTTAAGAATCCATGGTTTAATATTCTTAAGCTAATCACTTAGGCCAAGATGTTGTCATCACATGCTTTAGTGTACCAATCCTTAGAGATATCTTTGTTATTCATTAATCTCAATCTTATAGACATTTCTCCAAGTTCTTATTCTATGATAACTTGTGTTTATCCTACACCAAGGTGAGTCTTGTAAGGAAAAGACTTAGGTTATAAGTAGTCAAGGAATTATTCCTTTTCCAAATTAATGTCCAAATATATTTCCTACAAATATATTGTAGAGTATAACCTTATTCTGGTTTTCGTCCCTACTTTACCAGTGGGTGGCAGCCATCAACGAAACTATATAGGAATTGGAACCTTGAAATGGTTGCATACCCACTCTCACAATTTCATAATAGATAATTTAAAATTGAAGAGTCAAACTATGAAGTCTTTGTGTGTGACGTAGGAAAGGCCATCTCTAATGAGCCCCTAAGACTTACATATGGCCCTTAGGATTTATCTTTAAAATTTAAATGATATTATTTCACTCATTCTTGATGATATTTGTAATTCATCTAGATAACATATTGATGAAGGTTATATTTATGTTCAGGTATCTAACTTTTAATGAATATTATGTCATGCATATAATTGTGTAATCATGTGTACATACAGTTATGGGTATTGGACATGTTGGAAAAACAAGAAAGTGAAACTCATGTATGCAGTGATATTTGTTTGTTATTTGAGCATGGCAATAAACTCTCATGCTAAGTATAGTCTTTATCCTCCTGGTTGCTAGTTATATGATATGAAAAGTAGGATTATACTTGGTTTCTACAATTAATACAGTATAATATATATTTATTATTTTTAATTATTCTGTGTGTTTTCTTGAGTGTTTTGTCCTCATTCTGAGGGTTTCCTGGTGGGGTGTTACACTACATAATTTCATAAATCATGAAAATTCAATTATGTAAAATATAAATAATATGTTTGAGTAATAAATTCTTCAACAAGAGGGAGAGCACAACTCAAGTAATTTTCCTTCAACCATAGACTTTTTATCCGCTACATGCATTCGATCAAGAAGTGGCCCTCACCTTCACAAGGGTAGTAGAACAAGGAAATCATCAAGTAATTATGTTATTTAAAATTTCTTTGTAAAATTTGTGAGAATATTTATCCCTTTACCAATATATATACTTACAAGGGTTATCATTTCAAGATATTACAATAAGGGCTTCCCCCTATGTCTAGTAGAACCTAAAGTGCAGAGGAGAAAAATAGTGTATCTCTTATATATCAACCACTGATTTGAAAGTATCGATCCTTAAAGATAGCTACTCTAAAGAGATAATCATGAAATCAGTTGGAAACACCAATAGATTGATGACTCTATTAATAACAAGATCATAATTTTGTGCGTTCTTCAAACCCTAGTGTTCTATTATTGTTAAGTAAAGAAATATAATCTAGAGAAGGTTATTTTTTAAGAAATAATTCCCAAAACATTGGGTGGTAACTCTAAAATATCTTCTAAATGGACTATAATAAGTTTTGGTATTACTATATTCATGGATAAAATAAGGTCATTAAATGAACCTATGAAACATGGCATGGATAATAAACCAAATGAAAAATGGAATGAAAAGGGAATAGGAAAGACTTGTCTTGTCCAAAATGACATTTTTCGTCAAATAGTGAAAATAGTAAAACCGCTCCATCTTCTTAGAGTAGGTACAAATCACAACCTCTTACTATTGAAGAGGTCAAGATTCAAGAAGCTTATGAAAGACAAAGATAAAAATTTCAGTTTGATTGTCATCAAAATAATCCCTATGCAATTTTTCACAACCAATATATGTGGAATCAATTGATGCTACAGACAATCCATTATCCATTATAGAAAATGCTCAGTGTTCTTCTAAAGTCTCATCATAAAAAAATACTAATTCCAAATGAAGATGAATTGTTGAAAGAAGTAAAAAATTTGAATGTTGAGCTGGAATGTTTGGAAGCAATACTAATAAGAGATTATATGAAAGTATCGCTTAATGCTTTAAAATCTTTATATAGCACCTCTACTTTTGTCACTCCTGCACCCATAGTAACTACAACCACACCCCTCAATCCTCAATATAATTTATTGGAAAATAAATACAGCATGATTAATTGGGGGTTTAGGTCATCATTATCAATATATCTCTCAAGAATAATAGGGATTTGGTAAAATACATAATCTGCAAGGAGGTGTGAACCTTTTTGTCAATCAAAATTTATAAGGAAATCCACATCATAGTGTTTAAGGGAATGTGAATCAAAACATGCAAGATAAGACCTATACATATTGAAGGATACAGACAACTAGATTTTCATGGAATCTCTAGATATCCAAGTTGAATTTTTCCCTTCCATTTGGCAGAGGTTGGTTCTTCTGCAATGAAGAATAATGTCTCTTTGAAGCTATAGTTTATCCACACCCATGCTTGCTAACATGGTGTTTTCCCCTCGAGTGCCATAAGCCACCTAATGTATCAAGTAATATTGGGCTATATTAATTAAATTTTCAAGAAGTAGTGCATTTTTTTGGTGAAGATCGTTTCAAATTATTTTTAATGATCTTCTAAATAATTTTGAAGTATACAACAAATATGTGATTGCAAAATTTCTTATGCAATATCTAATTGATAAAGCTAGGGATTGGTATAGAAATTTATGCATAATGCAAACATTAATTTCTAGGATGAATTCAAAATAATACCTAGAGAGAAATATGGTGATAAAAATATTCCAAGATTTTTTATAATTGAGTTCAGTAGTATTGTCAAATGATCAAATGAATATGTAACTAATTTTAATGTTATATTTACTAGGTTTTTCGATAAAATTCCTCCATATATGAGTCCAAATGAGTCAATATGCATGGTCTCATATTGCAATGCATATTATCCAAAGACAAAGATATGAACTTAGAGGTTAGTCAAAGGCAAGTCAAATTCAAATCAAGCAATTGAAAATCAAAGCATGAATTAATTGAAATCAAAGCTATTAGTTTAATTAAATCAAAAAGATCAAATAATTGTGCAATTGATTTTAATCAATTAATTGTATAGTTTAATCAAATTTAATCCAACCCATTCAAGGGGGGACATGGCTAAATTAAATCAATTGTTAAATGCATTTATTCTCACCCACCACAAAAGGACAAAACTCCATCAACCAATGAGGTGAGAGCATTTGAATCACATGGATCACTCAAGAGGCTTTTCTAACTCCACCATCCAATTTGTCTTTGCTATCTTAACCATCTATTTTTGTCTCTGTGTCCCAATATTTGAAACCATCAACTTGACTCAACCTTAATCGGAGTTAATTCACTCTACCCCCTACACTTGGGAAAATCCTATAAATAGGATGCATTCTAAGAGAAAATCACCCATTCACTTTTGCATCAATATTATAGTTAATTTTGCATCCATTCTTAGCATAGCTTGAGTTCTTTTAGCATTGTTCTTGCATCTTTAGTTTAAATTGTATCATAGTTCATCATGTTTTAGCTTAATTTTCTTATCATGTAGCTTAATCTTCATCATGTTATCAAATTCTCATTCTAGGATTGTCACTTTAGGAATGCTTAAGATCTAAGAGCATTATTTTAGCTTCCTAGTTAGAGAGACATGAGACGGTTTTGATTGATCAATTTGAGATGTTTAGCATGTTAGATCTTTGAATCCTTTCAAATTGATTGAATTGAGTTAATGTTTCATGAATATACATTTAATGGTATATAATTTACATAAAATTCCTCCATATATGAGTCCAAATGAGTCAATATAGATGGTCTCATATTGCAATGCATATGATCCAAAGACAAAATATGAACTTAGAGATAAAAATCCATAGTCTTTAAGGGATGCTTTCAAAATAGCCGCACATATTGAAAATAATGGGAAAGCATCTTGTAAACTAAACAAAAGGGATAATGTGAAAAGTATACAAATCCCTAATAAAAAAGTGTGGCAAAATACATCCACATCAAAAGATAAGTTGGATAAAGTGATGAGCTCTTTGAAGAATTTAAGTTATAATTTTGCTTGATCAGAAAAAGGCTTACCTCCTAATAGGCCTACTTATCCAAAATAAGCAAGAATGCCTAGATTTTCAAATCAACCATATACTACTACGTGGCACAGTGAGAGATGGATCCATTAAAGAAGGCCAAATCCATTGAGAAAAGGTAATGTTAACATGGCTGATGGTACTTCATGGTGTATGGTATGTCAATTGCCCCATTCACCACTACAAAGTATGGTGGCTCACTACTTTCAAAGTGATTCTAATCCTTAAGATTATTATAATTGTAACATCATAAATTGTATCCACATACAATTTCGTGCTCACCTATGCCTCACTTTAGCATTTACAGCCTCCTATGCTCAATCATGCTATATGCCTATATTCTAATATGTTTATGTGATTTCCTAGTTACATAGAATTATGTAAAACCACAAGAGTACTAGTTCAATTGGTTGAGAAGAACTTGTGACGGTGATAGTATGTTTCTTGATTACACCATCAACCAAAGTTCAAATCCAAAAAGACTAAAAAAATAATTAAATCAGAACCAAACATATTCTATAAAAATTTTAAAAAAAAAAATTTAATTATTAAAGCGATTGCATATAAGTTATCCCTATATTCTAATGTATGATTTCCTATTTACCCAAAATTATGTAAATAGAATTTCCTTAACCGTATGAGATCGTGTGGATTTATTCCGAGGTATCCCCATCAAGCTAATTTCAAGTCTACTTACCTCCATACTTTTCTTACATACATTTGTATTGTATACAAGCTATTTGAGTGAGACTGCCATTTATCATTCCACCTTGAAGCTCGGTCCCTAGGAATGGAATTGAAGACCTAAATGTCAGGCTGTTGCTTACTGTATACAACTCAATAAAAGTCAGTCAAACATTCCGTGAAGATAGTACAGTGAAGGTTCCTTAACTTTTCTCATGTTACTCTGTCATTATAACAGAGGTTATACTTCCTAGGCTGCTTAGACAGCATATAAGCACCGTCCGTTTTGTTCTACAAGTTGTTGGTTTCAGTTGTATGGACTGTTCTTCATCTCTGTCACGTCTATTTCAGAGCATATCACACTTCCATGCAGAGAAATTAGCAGCCTGCTGTACATGTGGTTGTTGGGATATGTGAAAAACTATGATGTGGACGTAGCAATATTATCAAATATTACTAAGAGTAGGTACCCATTTAGATAGAAACAAATATGGCTATAAACAGCTCATTCTACTGTTAGAGAAAGCTTTTCTTATTTACAGACTGACTGACAGCTCCCTCTACTTGTTGTTCACTGCAGTTTATGATAGAATTTTGTATTTTTGCTCTGTTTATTTCATAATCAATAATCGATATGGCTTCACATGGGAAAGTGAGGACAAGAAGATGGATAAAGACAATTCAATTTGTCGATTTAATGTTTTCGAAATGTCAGTGATTTTCAGTCACCAGAGAAGTTAATCATGTCACTCGACACTCTATCACCATCAAAATCATTCATGTTTCACAAACAAAAATTGCTTTGCTTGCACCCATAGAATATCTTGAATGAATGGCAATTTTCTATTTGGTGAAAATGGCAGCCTGATTTGAATTGTCTAGCAATTGAACTATTTAGGTTTTCATGGTCTTGGTCTTGGTGTCTGAAACCGTGATAAATGTAGTAAGAACTAAAATTAATGCAAACGAATGTCTTTTGTGGAAGAATATTTTACTAACTAGAATAGATTTTTATTAAAGGATAAATAAATTTTAATGGTTTTTTAAATTAGTTTATATAAGAAAAAATAGTTGATGAATACAAATTAATATCAAAATCAAGAATCATAAACATAGAAAAAGCAATAGATTTAATATGTAGTTTTATAATTTAATTACAATTAAGTTGATACAGATTATTTTTAGATTAGATTGTTAACTACAATCAAGTTGACTCAAACTATTTCTAGATTAGATTGTGTAAAGATTTTTTCATCGATGTTTGGATCACATTTTGTGATCCACCAACATGACAATAATTGGAAGCTCAAGGAGAAGAAAATATCTACAATTTAGCTAAACCAAATTGTCATTGGAAAATAACCAACACAACTTACACTATGTCTAGTCCCTTCCAATCCACACACCCTCGGCTTGAAAATGGGATTTAAATACAAATTTATAGAGGTGTCTCTTCCTTTGAACAATCACCCATGAGAAACCATGTTTTGTCTCTTCTTATCATGGAGATATGTATCCTTAACCAATGTCATAACAAAAGTCACCTCACATGATAAAGAAGAATGTCTAATTAAAGATGGTGTATACAAGTTACATAGTAAAATTGTCGATAGTAATTTTATACTTAATTTATATAAAAAAATGATATATAATTATTTTATTTTTATTTTAAAAAATTATTTTGATTATTGAATTTTTAATGTTAAAAGTACTTAAAATTTTAAAATGTAAATTGTACATAATTTTAAATTCTTATATAAATAATAAAAAGAATTATTGTCTATTAAATTGCATTATTATACATCGTAAAAAATTTTAAAATGTTCACATTTTTTCTCCCTTGTTTTGCACTTGTCTTTGATATATTTGTTTGTTAAACATGATGATGACTTTTTATGACATTTTAGCACACAACACATCCCTAAAATTGTATATTAGTCACACTTGACCTCTCTCAAACTAAAACATCCAAATATTTGTTACTCTCTAGCATTCTACCTTTTTGGATACATTGCACCCATGATTGCATCTGCAACCTTCAAATTTGATATTTTAGGTTTTAAGTCTACATTTCTACTTCAATCCACATGTCTATCATTTATCTATATCCAAATGTACCAATAAATTGCTATATCATTCTTATCAAATAAGTAATTTTTAAAAAAAATGCACTACATATTTGTAGAAACATAGAATAAGTGAGTAAATTGATGAAGTTTTTAAAATACCCCTCAAGCCCATTTCTAAAACCTTGCCATTGTTTTTTATAGGGCTTTCTCCATTAAGAGCCTTATGGGGATATGCAATTACTATTGTTGTGTCACCTATATTAAACACTTAAGTCCTATTCTAGCTAATGCTCCTAGGAATGTTGATGCAATGAACTCTCCTTTGTTTGGCTCAAATAGTGACATCAATAGAGGTGTCATGGATAATACTATTGTATCTTGTCCTAGATCCAAGTTCCACTGGTTATTGGTATGGTTGGTGTAGATTTCGTTCATCCTATGTGGTCATGGTTGATTTAGGGAGTGCTTTGTTTCTTCTTAAATTCATTACAATGAAAACTATTTACCCTTTTTTTATTATTTGTATGAATCCCTTACAATGGTTTATGGGAAAGATATAATTGAAAATGAAATTATTTACATTTGCAAAGTATAATTTGTAAATATAATTGCTTCTATACTTTCCCATAGACTTTTAATAGTGGATTACAGATTCTTGGAGGCCTCTCATTAGAGGTGCAATCAACCATTTTCTTTGTACTTTTTTTTATCAAATTGCAAGCTTCCAAATTCTAGATGACATGGAGTTGGTTCTGGATGATAGGTTGTAATGTGAGGCAAGCATTCACTATTTCTCAAATTGTTGTTTCCTTATGTCAACACTATGACTAAATCTCTAAATATTATGCTAGTTTGGGTGAGATTACGTAATTTTCCTCTCCAATTCTAAGAAGATTCACACTTTGGGGATATCAAAAAAAAATTTGGATTTTTTAAGGTGGAAGTGGCCATACTCAATATCAACCAATCTAACTTTGCTCATATTTTAGTATATACATTGATGTTTACAAGGAATTTGATGGGGATTTTATCTTCAAGGTTGAGGATAGGCCATGAATTTAATTTCTTGATTATAAGAGTCTACCATTCATTTACACATGATACTTTGATATTAGACATATTACTTCTAACTTTCCATGTTCTTGACAAATGATAGCGGGCTCAACCATATGGTGGTGGGATGTCCTCCGTAATAATTTGACTTAGTTGTTTCTATTATTTTCTCTTTGTTTGATGGGTCTACTTGTCCTTATGATCCCAATAGAAGATCATAATATTATATATAGGACTACTCTTAAAGTGGCTTCTCTTAGGGCTAATGAAACTTAAGTGATTTCATTATTCTTTGTTAAGATTTTTCCTTTTGAATCAATTTAGGCTTGTCTAATCTCATTTCCTTGTTAATGAACTAGGGAGGATTCTTTCTCATTTTTTTCTATGGTATCCACATGCAGCATATGACATCTTCAGTTATTCTTCCTCTTCACCAAGGTAAATCTAGTTGAACCATTGATTCAGTATTCCCTCTTTTATCTCATGATCAGAAGATTTTGATAAATGTGTGCCTTAGATTATTGTTCAAATAAGGAATATATGTCTTCCTAAATATTTTTTAGAATCTCATTCTCTTATCTAATCTCCTTGTTAATAGGCTAGAGGAGGATTCTTGCTCATTTTTTTCTATGGTATCCACATGTATCATATGACATCTTCAATTATTCTTCATCTTCACCAAGGTGAATCTAGTTGAAGCATTGATTGAATATTCCCTCTTTTAGTCATGATCAAAAGATTTTGATAAATGTGTGCCTTAGATTATTGTTTAAATAAGCAATATAAGTCTTCCTAAATAAATTTTAGAATCTCATTCTCGGGTTAAGGGTGTGCTAATTACAAGGATGGGGTCAAGCGTGATGTAGGTCAAGGTATTGACTATTCTCCAAGTGTAGCTTGGTTAAAGAACAACTATTTGAGTAGTCATTGCATTACCCATGTAAAAGGCTATAGGGCCTTTAAAAAATGATAATAAAAAAATATACAAAAAACACACATAAAAAATCACAAGGAATAAATCTTGTGCACATAGAAAAGAACAGTAACAATTCATAGGCCTAAGAAACTTCATTATCATACTTTCTTAGTTGCATACACGAACTATATTATAATACTTTGGTGTATCAAGAATTTCTACATGTTTTCAATGACCCACCTCAATTTATCACATCTATTTATATGACTTGAAAAAGTTAAAAGGAAAAATTTAAACACTTACATGCTCTAGTATTACAAGTCCTTGAAGGTCCCATAACACCACCAGTCAAGGTTATATAAATAGGATAATATTGTAATCATACAAAGACAATTCCAATATTTTAGTTACAAGACTTTGCTAAAGAGAACAAGCCTACATATGATGTCATCCTAAAGATAATGTTTGAGAACAAAATGAAAAAGTTAGAATTCATGTTCCTCCTAAACATTGACGAAAGTGAGAATCTTCTTTAAATGTCAAACTAAAACATGAGCATCTTGCCCTTCTCTCATTTATTTGTTGTGATGAACCTCTTCCTCTTTTATTTTTTTTTATTTTTAAAATTTAAAATATGTTATAGTTTATGATGTTTTTATTTTGATTATAAATTTTACACTTCTTAATTTAAAAAAGACTGGATTTTTTAAATTATTCTATTTTTAATATTATATATGTTTAGTTGTTTAATAATTCATAACAATTGATATTATTGATATTTTTTAAATATATATTTTAAGAATATTTTCTAAATTGGAAGTGGTTTGGACTTTTTTTTATTGCTTAAGAAAGTACATTTTCTAGTCTAATATCATAGTTCAAAACAAACCATCCTCCATGAAAGGTATACCACAAATAATTTACCCTATCTGAGATTTTTAAAAAACCAGCAAGGTAGCCATGGTTAACCATGTTTCTCATGGGCACACCAAAAACTCCTACTTCTGCAATAGCTCCTTTATCTTTTCCTAGTCACTTCTTGCCACTTCTATCCTAACATCCTTGTTTGTTGAGGTGCTCCAAACTAAAAAAGGCTTCAGATCCTGCATTGTGCCTTCAACTATCTACCACATCCCTTCCTTCGTTATCAAACCCAGGCCTGGTTCACCACACCACTCCGGTTTAACACATCTCCTCATTATCCTCAAAGCCTCCTCCTGTGTTCCCAATTGTGATTTCCAAGTTAGCAAACCAGAACAATATGTCAATATTGGTCTGAAAACAAAGCTCTACCATTATAAACTCCTCTCCTAGTATCAAATAGATAGATTCCCAAAAGAGGGGGGTCATCAATGGTGAAGATTCCCCTCATACACTTCAGAGTTGCTTCTTCTTTAAAGGCATGAAAATGGTTACGATATATAGCAAGAAATTCACTTTCATGCTTCTTTCTCCACTCTACTTAAAACCACCTGGATTGAAGAGTCTGCAAAAATAAAGGAAATCTCACAATTGTCACCCTTATACTTCTAGAGAAAACAAAAATCTTCTTCTGGACTCTTCCACCCCAATTCCAAAGTCTATTTATTCTTCACATGTCAAGTGCCTAGATCTTTCCTTCAGCTTGTCCACTAATGAACACTCTTGTACAAAACACCACTTCACACAACTGCCATTAATCTTGATCACCATCATTATGAAAGGTGGCATTACTACCAGCTTTAGTGACGAAAAAGAAAAATTTAAATTTAAATTTTTTTTGCTCTTCTCTAATGAGCCTGGAAAGAAGAGCCCAACCACATCATCTCACACACCTTCCTGATATCCATTAAAATTTTTCTTCTAAAATGTAGTCCATCTTGGAGCCATCTATGCACCAAAAATCCTCAATTAGAGACGGGTATGTGCAAGATCATGAAGGGGAAAAAAGTGGCGATGTGAAAAAAATTCACTTTTCACTCGTCCAAAAGCGCATGAAAATGTTTGTTGACTTTTTAGTAGGCCAAGGTGTCAGTACACCTGGGAAAACCTGACACCAAAGCATAAGCCTAATCGGGTACCCAAAACCTGTGGCATAAATCAAAACCCGCGAGCCATTTTCCTCATTTCTCTCATTGTTAAGGATTGGAAAATGGCTCTATATATCCTATACTTGATTTGTTTAGGTACCTAATTTCCCCAACATCAAATTCAACTCTGCAGTATATACGGTAAGTAAATTCTTTGCATATTTTGATTATTTTATTTCATTTTGATGTTAAATGTAGTTTTTTTTGGGTTAAATAGGGTTTTGTATTCATTTTTTTAATAATATATGAAATCAAATTCAAATTTATATTTATTTTTTATTTAATCAGGCATGGCTGACAACAATGAAGAAAATAACCCTCCCGCACCAAATAACGATCCCCAAAACAATCCCCCGCTTCAAAACCCTCGATCTTTAGGGGATTTGATACAAGATAACTTGAATACTATACAAGGGTTCCAAAACACATATCAGAATATACCTACATTAGGTCCCATGCTTGCCACCCTAAATACTATTGTTGAAAACATTGACACACTTACGTAGCAACATAATGTTGCTCTTCATTGGCGTGATGATATGCATGCCCAATTTGATGATGGTCTTGACCATGATGGGGTTGCGGCCCTTAATATAACTAAAAAAGATATATCCTCCCTTTTTGTGAATCCTAAAACCAGATTAAAATTTGACCCCAAAAAGCCTAAATTATCAATTAAATGGTGCGCAAACAATGCAATGCATACACAGTTTTGGGATCCCTGGTGGATGGTTTTTGATAAACCACCCCATAGCAATTTGGAGCTCCCTTTCTATTTTATAAAAAAATTGTATGCTGAGTTTGTGCTTGGTCACAATGTTAGTTATTGGAGCATGAGGCCCAACATGGGCGTAGGCAGAGGAGCTCCTCAGACTAGGCCATTTTCCCAGCTCAAAAAAGGCCACTACCTTTGTCCCCCCCACTGATGTCACACCCCCTCCTCCAGTGAAGCATCCTGATATCATTGCAGAGGCTACCTAACAGATTATTAGGGTCATTCACATGTTGAGTGATCATTTGATCACGTAGACC
>MU225326.1:1939142-1960849 GCA_018584345.1 Thuja plicata | reverse complement strand
AAGGCATACTAGGACCACTAGGATGACACCATAACCCCTTGCGACACATTTGAATGCTCAAGTGTGTCCCAAGGGGTCTTACGACCCCTTAGGACACACTTGAGTTCTCTAATGTATCAAAAGGGGTCATGGGGACTTTCTAGGGATCCTAATGCATGATAAGGCATACTAGGACCCCTATGAAGACCCCATGACCCCTAAGAAGACACATTAGAACACTCAAGTGTGTCCAAAGGGGTTGTAGGACCCCTTGGGACACACTTGAACATTCAAATGTGTCAAAAGGGGTCATGGGGTCTTCCTGGGGGTCCTAATATGACTTATCATGCATTATGACCCCTAGGAAGACCCCATGACCCTTTTCGACACATTAAAACACTCAAGTGTGTCGTAAGGGGTCCTATGAACCCTTAGGACACACTTGATCATTCAAAATTGTTGAAAGGGGTCATGGGGACTTCCTAGGGGTCCTAGTACACCTTATCACATGTTAGGACCCCTAGGAAGTCCCCATGACCCTGTTCGACACATTAGAACACTCAAGTGTGTCCTAAGGGGTTGTAGGACCACTTTCAATACATGTGAGAATTCTAATGTGTGGAAAGGGGTCATTGGGACACACTTGAGCATTCAAATGTGTCATATGACCCCTTGGGACACACTTGACCCTTAGGAATGTTAAAACTAGGGAAAAATGAAAAGAGCACTCACGAGAATGAGAGAATGCACTTGAAATGTTGAACCATCAAAAGCATAGAGTGTAACATTTGGATTAGCAAATGCTTCACCTGATATTTTCTGAAGAAACCCAATCTCCTCTTCTGCACTCTCACTTTGTTTCGCTTCCTCTACACACAAGATTGCAATCTCTTTTTGCATTCTTTGAATTGTTCCCAATTGTTGTCTTAGGGCTTGGATAATTTGACCCACTTGATTTTCCCCCTCTTCTCGCAATAATCTCATCTCTTCTCCCAGATTTTCAGTAATTCCAAATTGTTTCTCACCCTCTTCCCTAAGTATTTTATTTTCTTCCTTCACCCTGCGAAGTTCATATAAAAGACATGTACATGGTAATCTTCATAGTATTTAGGAGGCACAAATTGGTAACAATTGGAGCAGTAGGAGTAGGACCCCTTGGGACACACTTGACTATTCCAATGTGTTGAAAGGGGTCATGGGGACTTCCTAGGGGTCCTAACGCATGATAAAGTGTACTAGGACCCCTAGGATGTCCCCATGACCCATTTCGACACATTAGAACACTCAAGTGTATCCTAAGGGGTCCTACAACCTCTTGGGACACACTTGAGGGTTGAAATGTGTTGAAAGGGGTCATTGGGACTTCCTAGGGGTCCTAACGCATGATAAGGTGTACTAGGACCCCTAGGAACTTCCCATGACCCCTTTCGACACATTAGAACACTTAAGTGTGTCCTAAGGGGTCCTACGACCCCTTCAGACACACTTGGTTGTTCCAGTGTGTTGAAAGGGGTCATAGGAAGTTGCATGACAGACCTTCCTACAGACATGTACACAAAATTCAAACTTCTTCATACATCGGGCCTTGCAAATCCAATTCTCACATGTCCTCCATGATGACATTTCCTAGGATAAAGATGACCACAAATTAATTTTTCTTTGCACATTTCCTGGTACAAAAGCTCATACTTCCATCACCATACCTCCTTAAATCATGAGATTTGGTAACAACATGTCCAACATCATCTGGATGTTTAGGACAGTATAATGGTATTCTATTACCAACATACCCATTATCTGTAAAATGCTTTATGATATCACTCCATAGTGGAGAATTGTCTGAGACTAGCTTGTCATTTCCAAAGACATACAGACCAATTCTAGCCCTGAAAAGGGCAACACAAGTTATGTTTGGAATGTTAAGAAATCCTATATTTTCTGATGTTTTTACATTGAAATTAGGAATTCAATGTTTCTTTTACCAAAGAAAACAATATGATATCATATCTCTTGTCCCTGGTCAAGAGTACATTTTCTAAGAATTGAGCTCTGAGCTCTATATCCTAACCTTTCTAGAATTTTCTCGTATTCATATATTCCCTCCAAAAATTGATCCAGAGCTCTGTTAGTAAAGCACACTATCAGAATGGTGATGACATGTAACTAATTGAATGTTTGAAGATATTAAGTTGATGATCATGCAAGGCATTAAATCAATTAATGTATTGTATTTTCATTGATGTCAACTTGATATAATCTATATGGTCATGGAAATACTACCAAAGACTTCAAAGAGCCAATGAATCAAGACTATGCTATCAGTAATGCATACAAGTCAAGTATTCACTAAGTGACTACATACACCGACGGAGTGTACACCAATGGTCAGAGTAAAAGAGTAGAGTCACAGTGTTACCTGACGATCTAATGCACAGCATTACTGACAAGCAGAGTTATAGTGTTGCCCAACGAGCAAAACACAAAGTAACTCGACGGAAATAATTTTAGTGTTGCTCGATGGAGAAGACAAGGACGGAGATCCCAATGACAACTGAAGTCACACCGATGAAATAGTTAGTCATCACCGATGACTAACTGAAGTGTTGACCGACAGAACAAAGAGTTTAGAAAATGACAAAATGCTTAGCTGTCAAGAAGCTAAAGATAGAATTAACACATACTTATCATTGTTTTAATCATCCTGATAAAGCTGGAGATAATTAAGTGATTTAAAGCTGATTTGTCCAGTTGGCAAAAAGATCTCTTTGAGATAAATCATGAGTTTTCTTTAAATCTATTGGCGAGAATTGTGGAATACGCCAAGAATCAAGAAAGCAAAGAAAAGGGGAAATCATGTCTATATAGAGACAAACCCAAATCATTATGAATTATGGGGTAAAAAAGAGAATAGAGGAAAGATGCTAAAGAAAATTTGAAGGAGAAGAAATTCTTCATTCAGTCCTGATCAACAAGCTGAGGAAAGAGCTAGATTTTGCAGACACCGACGAACAGTGATACAAGCATCACAGAGCAGAACATTGTGGAGAAAAGGTATAAGTGATTATATTGATCAGAGAGGCAATGGACTTACAATAGATCTAAAAATCTGCAATTGAGTTGTATGTATGAACAGATCATTAGTGTTTCAGTTTAACCATTAAAGCATAAAGCCTCTTGATTGAGTAGGACGTAAAAGTCTTTTACAATTGAGATACATCCCAAGGAGTATCAAAAAGTTTGATCACAAAAGTAGCATTGGATATGCCTGATACCTATTGATAGGCCAAGAGAGTTTGATCAAGGATGGTAGCATTAGATGCCAGATACTAGTTGACAAACTATTTCTAAATCCTCTAACAAGGTCACACCTAATAGTGTGTTTGTAACCTTTAACAGGGTTGGCTCCTAACAGAGCTCACTTCATAAAAGTGAAAATTTGGGGTACCGGTCCCAGTGGTTTTTTTCCCTTAACAGGGTTTCCACATTAAAATCCTTGTGTTATGTGTTTATGGTTTATTACTTTACTATTTTACATTTCACATATGCATTTCTAAATTTGTCGGTATACTCTGCATATTTACTGTGTTTCGGTAAATAGATGACTGCTTATCGGTAATCATACAGAAAAGAGATCAACATAGCAATCTGACAAGTAGCAAATTGATTAAAGTATTTCAAGGCATTCATCTTGTAGGACAGAAGATAATTTGAGACATAATTAGTGGTTATAAGTTTTAAGGGTTGATTTAAGGATTAATTTTGAGGCCAGTGATTCACCCCCCCCCCCCTCTCAGTTATTACTAACAAATAGGACCAGAGGAATTTGAAATCTTATGAAGCAAAGCCTTTATAATTTGCAACCCGGTAAATGCTTTTCCAATGCCAGGAGGGCCCTGAATAATGGCCAATTTTTTGGTGAGCTCATGATTAATGGATTTTTCCTGACTATCATCAACAGAATCACATTTGCAGACTTGTTTCCAATCAAAATTACATTCAAGATGAGTTGTTTTGGCTTCCAGATAAACTAACTGATCTATAAACAAAATATTGAATGAAAGACCAAATTCTAAACCATCTTCACCTCCTCTCATCCCCACATATTTAACAAATTTATAAACCTAGAAATCAGAGGACCCTTTCTGCTCAACAAAATCCCTTTTTTTTTTTAAACTCCCTCTAATTTGGTTCACACACTCCCTATAAGATTCAATTAAATATTCTCTTATAACCCTGAACTGGGTGTGTAAATAATTACATATACATTCTCATATGGCTCTGCAATTCTCTATTTATAGGAATACAAGACTCTCCATCTGTGCCATCATTTTGCAAGAGTTCCATGGCAAGAGGTAATTTATGGGTTTCTCTGAAACATTTCCCCTGCATAAAAAATAAAATTGTTGGCCCCAATTCATTATCTCTACATTTACAAACATAAATAAAAATTCTATGCCAAAAATAAGTTTCAAATTCGCTGGTATTCACACGACAACTAACATTACTCATTACCATGGACTAAATGTAAATTCTATGCCAATGTGTTGAAAGGGGTCATGGGGACTTCCTAAGGGTCCTAATGCATGATAAAGTGTACTAGGACCCCTAGGAAGTCCCTGTGACCCCTTTCGACACATTGGAACACTCAAGTGTATCCCAAGGGGTCCTACCACCTCTTGGGACACACTGAGTGATCCAATAGGTCGAAAGGGGTCATGGGGACTTCCTAGGGGTCCTAACACATGATAATGTGTACTAGGACCCCTTAGGTCCCTCTCTGACCCCTGAGAACACATTGGAACACTCAATTGTATCCTCAGGGGTCACAGAGGGACCTAAGGGGTGCTAGTACACCTTCTTATGTGTTAGGACCCCTAGGAAGTCCCTATGACCCCTTTCGACACATTTCAACACTAAAGTGTATCCCAAGGGGTTGTACGACCCCTTAGGACATACTTGAGTGTTCTAATGTGTTTCTAGGGGTTACAGAGGGACCTAAGGGGTCCTAGTACACTTTCTAAAGCGTTAGGACCCCTAAGAACCCTCTATGACCCCTTTGGAAACCTTTTCGATGCATTATACTAGTGTAATTAACCTATATATTAATATGTCCTATATAATATATATTATATATATATACTATACTTGATTTTATTATATATACAACAATATTTTATATATAATATATAATACATATCATATTGAATATATTTTTTTTAATAGATATATTATATCGTATCATATATATATATATATATACAATTTAAATATGAAGATATTATGTGATATATTGTAAAATACATATTAATATATAGTACATATAAAAATAATATATAATATATGATATATAATGTAATGTTTAATATTAATATATATTATATAATATTTAATGTAAAATGTATATTATATAATAGATATTGTATAATATTTAATATATAATAGATATTATATAATATTTAATATATAATAGATATTATATAATATTTAATGTATATAATATATAATCTAATATATAATATATCATATGAAGTATGGAGAAATGGGAGCGAGAAAGGGGTTGGAAATAAATTAAGAGGGAGAACGGGGAGGGAAAATTTAAAATTCAAAATTCTGGCGGGATTTTCAGGTACCCAAAAATATCGGGTACCCGATTAGGCTCGGTATTGCTTTGTGCACCAAACCTACCTAGTCAACTCTTCAAATGTCACAAAAATGTGTTTTTCCCCTGTTTCTCTGAGTTCCAGACTTCGACCATGTAGCTGACATCTTTTTTTTCACCCGAATTTGATGAAACGAAAAGGGTATCTTAAGGAGATTATTATCTTTCTATCGATATAATTGTTGTCAAATTTTGAATTCGGTAAGTAATTATTAGTTATTTCTAATTGAGTTACCTCTAAAGTGTTGATTTATATAGTGATTGAAAAATGGCTATAACTTTTAGACGGTATAACATTTTTGAAATCTAAAAAATGCGTCATATTCTATGCTTCGCCTACTATAAGGGGAAAAAAATTTGAATTTTGTAAAGTTTTCAATGAGTTAAGGTGGTCAGACATAGGAGTTTTTTATTCTGAAAAATGTTGTAGCAGATAATTCATAATTAATTTTTTTTTTGGAATAAAATTACAAAAAAATATGCGTCACATTTGGGCATGAGTCTACTACTTATATATAAAATCTTATAATAAAATACTATCATTTGATTATGATTAAGGTGGTCAGACATACACCTACTTCTTATTTTTTCCTTAAAATTTTGTACTGCTGCATTGAAATCTATACTTTTCACCAATCATATTAACTTTTTTTCCAAAAAGGCCTACTAGTTTGGAAACTACATTCAATTTCCTATAGATTCTATTCTTACAACTTTTTGATATTAGGTTGATAGCTAGTTTAAATTTTCACGTCAAGTTGACTAACCCTGAATTGCTGATTTTTCATTGGGCCTTAAGGGCATAGTTTGGCCCCTCATGATCTTGCACATACCCAGACTCTTTACCTTTCTCTTTTAAAACCAGCCCTACTTTTGACATTGTATTTTCCACTTCATTAGATTCTCTTTTCACATGTGTAATCTTCAACTCTTTAAAATCTTCCAATAGGTCTTTAATCCTCCTAATATACTTTTTTAAGTACCAAAATCCTAAATCCCCTTTGATGGTGTCATTAATTATTACTTGAGAATCTCCTTCCAAATGAAGCCTTTGTACCTTTAATTCAATTGTTGTCCTGATAGCTAGGAGAGCTCCTTGTACCTCGGCCTCATTATTAGTTCCCTTCAATAAAAATCTAGCTACTAGAAATAAGATATTACCTTCCCAATCTTGGGCCACTATACTAGCCTCTAAGTGCCATGGGTTGCCCTTCAATGCCCCATCAAAGTTTATTTTTATCCACCCATTATTTGGGGATATCCATGATATCTCCTTAATCTTCTTAGGAGGATTATCCCTCAAAGGTCCATTAACAAACCAAGTGGTTTGGACTCTTATTCAAATTTAAAGTGGTTTAAAAGAATCAAAATAATATAGCTAATGTATTAAATAGGAGCCTCACTTATCGAGTAAGTTAGAATCTTTATGTTGGTGTGAATGGGTTTGAAAGTTTCCTCCACCAATTCAAAGATTGATGTGTTTATATGACAACTTGTATGATTTTTTTAAATTTGTATTCTTTATAAAAAAATGAATCATTTATCTATAAATAACATCTCATTTAAAATAATCCACTTCTACCTGTAGACGTCCAAATTTGTCTATCTTGAATTTATCTAAATTCATGGCTCTTCACCCCTTTTAATTAATTATTTATCCTAAATAATATAGTTAATTTTAGTGAATTAATTATATTATTTTATCCCCCTTTCCTAATGTAATTAAGTAATTTACTAATTAATTAATTATGTTATCCCATTTAGCCTATAATATGATGTATTTTTCTAAAATTATCATATTATCTCCCTTTATTCTATATTTAAATAATTTTACAATTATTTAAATATTTCTCTTACTAGCCTAATCCACATGATTTAATTAATTTAATATAAACCTATCTTGATCCCTAGCCTATGAACCCAAACATAACATCCTAGACCTATCCCCTAATTAATCCTATACTAATATTGATTAATTATCCTAATTAGGTGATCCCTACACCAATAGCCTTTCCCTCCAAATTTGAATGTGTCTCACACATGTGTGAGCACATTTCCACACTCAACCACCAATCTTTTCTTAAATGCTAACCATTATCTTACACATGTGTCTCCCTTGTCCGCCTCTTAACATTTAATCCCACCTCTTCCAAGTTTGCTCACACGTGTGAGTAACACCTTATCTTGCATGGCCAACCACTCTTGCCTATTTGGCATCCACCTCATTTCCACCTCATTGATCTTAATAAATCTCATCCCTACATTTAACTTTGAATCTCCACCCTCCATTTCCTCAAAAAATCTATAAAATAGAGCCTCTCCATTGCATTTGGATCCATCTTGAATTGTAGTGTTCTCATGTCATTTTCATTCTAGAGCACATAATTGTGATCTTGAGCATTTGTAGTTGGATAGAAAATAACATTAGTCTTGTTACTTGCATTTTTAGCTTGGAAATCATGAATCTCTTAGCATAGTTCTCTATTTTATTGCATTTTTATATAGTATAACGTAGCATCTCTCATCTTAGTCTTGCATTTAGATTCATATCATATCCATTGAGCATTTGAATCATCATTTGGGGAGCTACTTGTGTTTTGAGGGAAATACCAACATCCAAAGCTTAAAGCGCAAATCAATGGAGTAGGGTGCCTCCATTTAGCTCATTCGATGTGTGTATATTTTAGTTGGTAGATGTATATTCTCATCTTGTTTACTTTATTTTTATTATACTAAAAAGTCAAATTTACCCATGCATATTCTGGGAAGCCTAGTGGGACCCACGTTGCTAAATGTTTAATCATTTTTTTTTTATATTTTCCATGCAATCGTAGGTACATTCTAGATCGACGTCTCCACTGCACTTAGTGTCACCTACGTAAATCAACGTTTCCACCCTAAACTATTGTTTTCATCTATAGAAACCTAGCACTTTGTTTTGCAGGCGTTACACAATTTTAATCATTTTTCTAACTTGGGTCTTGCAGGGTTGTTGTTTAAAACATCTTTCCTACTATTTTCCAGTATTATTACTCTCAAATTTTTATCAAACTAATAATTTTACAGGGGTATATGCTGGCAAAATTTTCTTTCCATTGTGCACGGGTAAATTGGCCTTTACAAATCATCACCTCTGTGGATCATCGTTTCCATCCTACAATCAGCGTTTCTGCATAGGTAAAATCAAGTATAAGTTTGTCTTTTATTCTTTTTGTGTACTTTGTTTATTGCAAAAAAAAACCCATAAAATTTTGAAAAATTATAAAATCTAAAAATATTTCATTTTTTGTCTGTTAGCGGTTGACTTTTGTGTAATGTCCCCTTTCTAAAATAGGATTCAACAATAAATAATAAAAATAAATTAATAATGAATTATAAAATAATTGATTACTAAATTAATTATTAAAATAATAATAAAAGAAGCCAACAGTGGCATGTTGTGATGGTTAAGTTGTTGTGTTGTTGTTCTCGCCATCAAGGTTCAAATCTCATTGGGGATGTGGTCCGTCATTTGTGGCCTCACCGGTTCATAGCTTTGAGTCAAAGCGTTTACCTCTCTTTAAAATAATAATAATAATAATAATAATAATAATAATAATAATAATAAATAATATGATATATTATATAATATTATTATTTTTATCGGTAAAAGGCCTAAGCCATGGATTGAATTATATTAAAATTTTTAATAAAGTTGCATTGTCTCAGTTCACTGCGAGCACTGGTAGGAAAGAACGGAGAAGAAAACCTGCAGTCTAGCCCGAGACCGAGGTCTAAACATAACAGATAATCTAAGGTACAAATAGATGGAGGCATACCTTCATTTACAAATAGATACCTCTCAGAGATATCCCTTATCCTTTCAAACCTTAGCTATTACATAGAGGGCCTCAGAAGAATTTAGCCCTAATTTCTCAGTTATGCTCTGTTGGGTAAATCCTTCGCTTCTTGCTTGTATTCCAGAAAAGTCCTTTCAGAAGTATCCTTTTACCTGATCCTACACAAACATAACTCACACACAAAATACTATATCTACATGGTACATTACCTATCTATCCCATATTAATTTAAGATAAGATAAACTTCTGTGATATCCAAGACCTTAACTAATAACTTTGTGATCAAAATCTACAAAAACTACTGCAAAGATAGTAGACACAATAAAAAGAGGAAGGAAATCATCAATAAAATTCCCTAAAAATCTATGTTTATGATTATAGATTGGTAACATATTGATTTATATATCCCTTAATATATTTCTATGTTGCCTGTTTTATATAGAAACCAATTTTTTAACATTATCGTCATAATCATATTGGTAGGTTTTCATATGATATTTCCATTTCTTTTTAAATCAGTATCTGGAATACAGAGATATTAGAGATGCAATAATTGAAAGAAACCATTGGTATTTAATTGCTACAAAACCCTAGCCAAACTGTAATTAAAATTTCTCATCATAGTTCCCAACATGCCGATTTTAGCTTAATTAAGTGCACTTTTCTTATTATTATAAGTTTAGTTAATTTAATTAAGTTATAATTTGGATTATAATTAATTAAGCTAGAAAAGGTGTTATAATTGAACGAAAAATAGAGCATTACTATTGGCCCTAAACTAGAGTTATGTTAATACTTTGTAAAAGGAATTTATATTAATACTTAATTCGAAGAGGAGTCTTATTTTAAGACAATTATGATCTAAAATTATGTAATAACCAGATAATGTCATATGGTTGAATTTATTAAGATACCAAATACAACCCACATGTGTGCTTTATGATATGTTGACTTGGTCTTGACTATTTGTCAAGTATGGGTAGAATGTCATCATAGGAGGTGTGTGATCAAAATGTGACACACTTCTATAAATCATTACACTTAAGAGAATACATGAAGAGGAAGTCCCAAGAAGCAGCTTATAGCTTCCTATCCATAGCATGAAAGAATCATGTAGATAATGATGGTGGCTCTCAGATGAACCTAATAAGCAAGATCCCTGCAAGGTGCACTATAGAATGGAATATTCAAATGATAATGCAAAGTAATCTAAGATGAGATGCAAGATCTAGGATAAAAGTGGTGTGCAAGAAATGCAAGGAAAGTAGATCTAAACTAGATGAATTAAGCTAGATGCAAGAATGTAAATAACAAAGCTAAATGATAATGCAATGCTCCAATGATACAAAGATACAATATGAGCTAGGATGCAAGAATGCTTCAAGATGCAAGAACTCCAAGATCTCCAAAAGGGAAAGATGCTAGAGCTCCGATGTTTCCAATTACAATTCGCAAGATCTCCAAAAACTGTCTTTTCTAATTTTTCCTAGCTTACCCAAGAATGAGGAGAGAGCTTCCTTTTATAGGAGATTAGAAATGAGCGGACGGTCAAGATTAAGAGGCAAAAAAAAAAGAGAAATGGTGGAGATTAAATCTTGGTTGATCCATGTGCTCATATCTTCAAGAGGCAAAATCAAAGGCTAAGATTAAGAGGCAAAACAATGAGTGGTTGAGATAAAGAGGCAAAACAATGAGTGGTTGAGATAAAGAGACAAAAGCCTTTTTCAAAAGATTTCATCTCATTGGAAAGTGCACATTTCTTGTTATTATTTATTGTTTATTAGTTATTATTTTCATGTTTAATGTGCACTTGGGATAAAGGGGTTTTTAATATTTAATTAAAAGATTTTTCATTTAATTAAAAGGGAGCATGTTCTTTTAATTAAAAAAACCTTAGGATAAAGTGGTCAAACTTTAGGATATAATCAAATAAATGATTAAGTGGTGATTTGTTCAAGAAAATAAGAGATTAAATAAATACGCAAAATTGATTAAGCACAAGATATAGTCTAGTATTTAAATTTTAATGTTTAGAAAGGGGCTCATATTCTACTAGACCATTTTTGGGTGATTACATTTGCCCCTCTTTGACTAATGTGTGAGTGATCTGGGAACACATTACGTCAAAGAAAGATGATGTCAAGGTAACTGATAGAGATCTTACTCCAAACTTGATCGAATGAATTAGCATAGTAAGGCAACTAATCTCGAACTTGATCGAACAAGAACTAGCAAAGATAGCAAGATTCCAATGCACAATAAGAAAAACTGAACACTGAAACAAAGATTGAAAGACAAGACAATAAGATGCCAGAATCAATTTGTAGCTTTGAAATATAGGTTATTCCTGCCCCCTCGAGATCAAAATCAAAATCAAAATGAGGTAGAGGAGATGCATAAATGAGATAGATTTGGTCAAATCGAGATAAGATAAGATTCAATTTGATTGATGATCGATTAAGACTGATTAGAAAAAGCTTTTGGACCAAGTCTGATCACTAAGCAATGAGAATTTGCCCCAGTTTGAATAAGGTTGACCAGGAAGGTATAACATTAGCATTAGGTCAAAGCAGGCGATTTATGAAGAAAAATGATCAATTTTTTGCCTCAAAGGGTGAAAAGATAAGCCTTAGAAGAACAGAAAAAAATGAAATCAAATTTTGGTTTCGATCCTGAAAATGAATCGAGGATGCCAGGAAAAGGTGAAGACTCTCTCCTCACCCAATACAAGATGCAAAGACTAAAACTAAGATGCAATGCAAAGACTAAGATGAAACCTAGGATGAAAAATGCATGTGCAAAGTGCAGGGATCTTACTCGGACCTTATTTTCATCATTGATACTTATTAAGGGACATTGCAAGATCATAAAATTGTCACTAGTGCAAGCGCAACTATGACGATATGAATATGATCTATATCAGATAGAATGTAGGAAACACATGTAAGCACCGAGGCATAAAATCCAAGATGACTTGAACATTGTTTCCAAGTTAATGTTGCAAGTAACCATAAGCATCAAGGCATAAGAGTCCAGGATTACCTGAATGGTTCTTGCGTAAGCAAACACAATGTAACAATCAAGGATATAGGTCTAGACCTCCCCAGTGTCCAAGGGGTAAAAGAAAGAGATACCCAAGATAACCAAAGAGATACCCACATGAATAAATCAAAGAAAACATTCCCCACGTCCTTAGTTCTCTAGTTGTAACATCATGGAGAAACTAAGCAAGGAACATTCAATGAAAATCATTAATCAGACAACACACAAAAATAAGTCAAAACATTTCTTAGTCATTTCAGTTTAAATGCAGTGTGAAAATGAAAAAGAATAAATCACTAACTTGCTAGGACTCATGCATGTAGGTGAGAAATATCACACAATCCTAGACTGCAGACAAATCATCGACTCAAGGTAGAATATCTAATAAGTGTTAAGAAACACTTGATGTCAAAGGAAGTGTTGATAAACACTGTTTGGGGTGAGCCACTAAGAAACACCATCGCACACCAAAGGAGGATACAGTTTATGCCCCTAGCCCTAGTCAATAATCAATCTCAGACCAAGGAGATTGGATATGGAAGTTGAAAGAGTTTGAAGCGCAAAGCGACAAGTTGATAGACATAAGTGCATGGGTTTCTAGTAGTGCTTGTTTCCAGGTTTTCACCACTTGAATTATTTTCTATTTTTGCTAGCAAGGCACCTGTTTTTAGGTTTTCACCAAGGCACATTTTTTTCTTTTTCAATTTTTTTTTTGTTTCTTTTCTCTTTTCTTTTCTTTTCTTTTTTTTTAAGATACATCAAGACGCCTATTGCTATATTTTCACCAGGATGATCATTTTTTCAGTACTTTATATGCTTTTTTGAGGATTTTTTTGAGGATCATTTATCAATTTTTTTTGAATTTTTTTCAAGACATTTTATGATTTTTAGATCTTTTTTCAGGACATTTAAGATATGTATAAAGTTGTAGAGCATCATGCGTAGAACTTATTAAGAATATAGGATGTTGATAGGTTCATGGAGTTGTTCTCTCTCGGGTGTAGAAAGCTGATAGGCACCGGATCCAAAAGCATTAGTAACTATGTAGGGACCCATCTAATTTGGTTCAAACTTCCCTTTTTGTGCTATGTTCTATTGATTTTTAGGATTATCTCTCAAGATGAGATCTCCAACCTAAATTTCTCTAGAATGAACCTTTTTTATAGCTTTGTAACATCCTTTTCTAATATACCCTCATGTGGTCTAATGCATCTTTTCTACGCTCATCTAGAAGTTCTAGCTCATGTATGTGCACGATTCTATAGTCATCATCTATGATGAAACCCTTTAATGAGAATCTTAGGGAAGGTATCTCAACCTCAAGGGGTAAGACAACGTCAAATCCATAAACAGGCGCAAAGGGTGTAGCTCCAGTAGGTGTGTGAATGCTAGTTCTGTAGGCCCGTAGTGCAGGGTTAATTTGTAAGTGACAATATCTTCTTGTCTTGTTGACTGTTCTGTGCAAAATTTTCACTAGCGTCTTATTAGAAGCTTCAGCCAATCCATTACCTTGAGGGTAATAAATTGAGGACCAATATTGTTTAATCTTGAATTGTTTAGATAACTTCTTGAGATCATTATTTTTGAATTGCCATCCATTACAGTAACTATGGAGGAAGGTATGTCATAGCGACAGATGATATGGTTAAGGATGAATAAAGACACTTGTTTCCTATTAGAAACCAAAAGAGGAACAGACTCAACCCACTTTGTAAAATATTCTATTGCAGTAATGATAGACTTGTGTCCACTAGATAAGTTAGGATATATTTTACCCACCAAATCAAAATCCCACTACTGAAAAGGCCAATGTGTAATAGATGGAATAAGATCCCTGCCTGGTGCATGTATCATATTTCCATGCATCTGACACTTCTTACAAGATTTAGCATATCTGACAACATTAGTTTTCATAGTAGGCCAGTAGTAACTAGCCCTACGTAGCTTTCAAGCTAGTGCAAGACCATTAGAGTGGGACCCACATATGCCATCATGGACTTCAACTAACGCAAGTTCAGACTCATCTTTCTCTAGACATCTAAGAAGAGTTTCGTCTAGACCCTTCCTAAACAAGTCAACAGAGATGAGGGTATAGTGGGAAGTGTTGTGAATGAATTTTCACTTCTCATTATGGGTTAGGTTATCAGGAATTATTTGGTTACGCATGTAAGAGTAAATTTTAGCATATCGGGAAGATTCGTGACCAACCACGGTACATATGATGTGGTTGTTAAGGGAATAATAGGCAAGATACTGTAGTTCTTCCACTAGGAATTGAAATCTACACTCGTGCTCTTCCAACTGCAAGATAGAGGCCAAAGTGGTCATGGCATCAACCGCCCTATTTTCATCTCTAGGGATTTGTGGGAATGTGATGAAAGTGAAGTAATTCTTGGGACCATCAATCATCTTCTTGTAAGGAATCAATTTCTCATCTTTGGTTTGATAGTTTTCATTAGTCTTATTTATAATGAACTGGGAGTCTCCAAAAACATGTAGCACAGTGATCCTCCATTCAATAGCCAGTTTAATCTTGTTTGTCAAAGCCTCATATTCTTCCATGTTGTTTGTGCAAGGAAACAACAACTTATATGATTTTGGGATAGTGTATCCATGAGGTGTGACAAACAAAACACTAGCTCCAACACCATTCTATGTGTGAGATCCATCAAAGAACATCTTCCATGTTTTCTCGGTCACAAACATAATGGATGAATCAGGAAAATCAATCTGTATAGGGGCATCATCTTGTAGAGGGAATTCAGCTAGTTGATCAGCAATTTCTTATCCTTTTATGGACTTACGATCAACGTACTCAATGTCAAACTCAGAGAGAATCATCATGCATTTAGCGAGTCGACTAATAAGAGTAGCTTTATTTAGTAAATATTTCAAAGGATCAATTTTTGTGACAAGCTGTGTAGTATGTGTCGGCATGTAATGTCTGAGCTTTTGAGATGCAAATACCACTGCAAGGCAAGCTTTTTCAATGTTGTTGTAATTTTTTTCATAAGCTATTAATGTTCTACTGATGTAATATATAGATCTTTCTTTCTCATGTTCATCTTGTTGTGCCAATAATGTCACTAGTACAAAAACAACAATACGTGACCAAATAAACTACCAAAAATTGTAGATAAATTACCAAATTTGGTCACGTGACTAGTGGTAGTTTATTGTCAGTCATTTATCTCGTGACCAAATTTATGACTAAAATATTTTATTCATTTATTTGGTCATTGATTTGGTCATATATTTAGTCATTTATTTTGTCATTTGGTAATTTATTTTGTTATTTGGTAGTTTATTTGGTCATTTGGTAGTTTATTTGGTCATTTATTTGGTCATTTGGTAGTTTATTTGATCATTTATTTGGTCATTTGGTAGTTTATTTGGTCATTTGGTAGTTTAGTTAAGACAATTTGTTAATAAATTGTCTTAATTTGAGACAAAATAAAAGTTGTGTATTGTCTTAAATATTGTCTCTAAAACAGTGTCTTAAATTATTGTCTTAAAAATTGTCTTAAATGATTGTCTTAAAAATTATCTGAAACTATTGTCTTAAAAATTGTCTCTATAAGAGGGTGCGATGGAATTGAACCACCATCCTCCTGCTTGTGAAGCAGGTGCTCTTCCATTGAGCTAGCACCCTTTAAAAACAATTAATACCCTTCAAACTTTAGGGTCTTAAAACATCCTTTGGTTTATAGTGAATTTTAAGATTGGATACTAGTTAAGAACATGTTTGGTGAAGACAAAGAGATGGCTCTCTTTCTAGGAGATTTCTCTACTATAGGACCCATTGTAAGCTTGGACATTATTTCAATGAAAATCTAAATTGAAGCATAAAAATATTGTGTATGAGACTTTGGTGCACACATACGTACATTTATACATTCTTTGAATGTTCATCTATTACTTGTAAAAGGTAAATTAAAAAAAAATAATCTGCTTCAATAAATCTAAACTAAGCATTTTTGTAAATTTGCAACAATTTTAAATTTTGTTGGGTATTTTATACAAAACTAACAAATAATACAGGTAGCATAGAATTACTTGAAATATATTCATGGTAGAGTTTTCAATCATTATAAACTGTATAAAAAGACCTCATAGACTCGTGATCGCTACACTATGTATCCTGAAAAATGGCCTTGTTGATTTGAATTTCATCTATGTTGATTCTACTCATTTCTCACCTTAGCATAAGAATCATGTAAAGTAACAATTTAGCTGGAAATTATCTTATCTACAATTGAATCTTGATCAACTAAGAACTATCCCATCAAACAAGAAATTGCAACTAAAGCATATAGGAATTTTTTAAATGCCCATTAATCAATAGGAAAAGCTAACTAGAGTGCAAAGTGTAAAATCATTCAAAAACATTAGATAATCAACACAAATTCATCCCATAATCTTTGTGAAAAAAATTGTCAACGCAGAAATATGGCATGCATGGAAAATAGCCTACCGATCCTTTCAATCTGAAATCTGTCACCAATTTTAGCCTTAACCAAGTTGGGAGTTTAATATGCCTCTAGTATCACTTCTCTTAACTTAGAATTTACATCAAATAACCAATCATCTAGTTCACTTAGATTCTAAGTAAGAAAAAGAAAAAAAAATATGAGATGTATAAAACTCTTACTGCCTTCTGTGTATTATAAATCTTTCTCAAATCATTGTAATCTAATAAGATATTAACATCTAATAAAAATATCTTATCAAACAACCTAACCTCTACTTTAAAGGGATCTACTCCAGGAGATGCTTTTGTGACCCAGTGGAGAACACATTGCATTGCATTGGATGGTAATTTCTTATCAAAATATTTATTAAAGGCAACAAAAAAAGAATAAACATAAAACAAAAGATCACATTTAGTGCGATATATCTCTTCCAACAATGTACAAGTCCTGGGGTTCAACATCTAAGAAAAGCTATATCATGTGAACTGATTGAAAAAGGAAGAATCGACAATGACTTCAAGATATATCATGCTGAATTTTGGATGCAGAGCACCTCAACCTAAAAAGAACAAGTTCTGAGATACACCATCTACGCCAAGGTACATCCATAGTGTGACTGAAAAGGCTTCAGTTAGACATAGTCTCAAAATGTGAAATAGACATATATGATATCATTGATATGGCTTATTTGAATATTTTTCAAATACCAATTGGCATTTAATATTTATCTTTTGCATTTGGTATTACTCAATGATCAAGTATCATGCTATGAAATGATTTAGTTTTATAATTCCATATATTTCTCTTATTTTTTTGTATATATATTGTAAAGGAAGAAAATTGATTATTATTAGGTGAATTATGTGTTGTATTTCCTTAACCTTTACATTTAATTGTTGATTTATGATGTGTGTTGTAATTTGATTAAGCATATAGGGGGAAGGAAGATAAGATGTTCCTCTTTTATCCCCAAAATACACAAATGAAAGATCCAAGTTTATTAACCCAAAGGAAGGATCAATACACAAATGAATCAACCATTTGGAAATGAGAGTAAGGAAGAAGATCTTAAATTCTATTTTATGATTAAGGAGATATGATATATAATAGTAATTGAAAAGAATGAGAGGAAGTGCCAACCTTAAAGAATTGCAGATGTGAAGAATGTTTTTTTCTAAGGTCTTTACTCTATTTATAGAAAATCTGAAGTATGATCCAGAACAGAAATGCAAAGATGAACAAAACCCAGAAATATTTTTCTGATCTGACACTGTCTTATGAAAAAGATCGACCTTGACCCAAAAATTGTTGGAACTATATTGAGATGATGTACTGAGAGGGGAGGGGTGAATCAGTACCTCTAAAAAATTTCTTGGTTAGCCCATTAACCCTTATTCATCATTTTTTAATTTATCTTATCTAATTGTTCATCTTTCTTTATGCATATGTAATCATATCATACATTCTTTTTAGTATGTAACCATAATAGAAACATTAATGAAAATAGATAACACATGACACAAGATATGATATCACATAAAACTCCTGCTAAGGAAGTAAAAACTACGATGGGGATTGTTACCCACAAAACTTCACTATCTGCAGATAAGAAGGGGCCGGTTAAGGCTTCCAATTGGTCACTTCCGATGACCTGCCCTATTAGGAGTATTACAATGGAGACCTGTTAAGATCTACTTCATTTGAAGCTTTAGCAACACTATTAAGTGTGCACTCTATTAAGAGATTTGGAAAGAACGGTTAAGTCCACCTTCTACAAAAGAATTTTAGATGTGATGCACTTGTTAGAATGCAACTACATAAGTCTTTGATATGATGATATATGCAATCTTCAATTGCTGATAACAGATCCTATAAAGCTTCATAAATATAAGTAATCATCCTTCCATGATTGAATAATACCTTTATCTGCTCGTCGGTAGCCTCTGTGTTTTCTTGATAACTGATGTACTTTGTTTCTAATCTTTGCATGAATTCTGTCTTCTTCTCTTTAGATGCTCTTCATGGCTATCAATAATAAGAATTCATGTACTCACAATTGAGTGTGAACATCTATTTATACTAATTTAGATTCAATTCTTGATTCATGCATACAACTTGACCTTGATCTTTAGTTAGATATGCTTTAGATCCATTAGGAGCTTTAAATCATTTACATAAAGCTTGCATGACCATCAAATTATGATTTAAAACAAAATAAAACTCTATAAATAGAATTACATTTCTTTATCCGTCATGTAAAAATCAGATCCAAAATTTGCGGGTTCTTTATCTGTCTGTCAGTTCTGATGGTCGATTTTCTTGGTCGTCGGTGTTCCTTTCCTGAACTTGTCATCGGGTATGCCTTTTCTATTTCTGTCAGGTTCGTTCTGTAAACTGTGTCACCGGTAATGCTTGTGGTCACTGGTGATGCTTGTGGTCACTGGTGATGCTTGGGGTCGCCAGTGATGCTTGTGGTTGTCGGTGATGCTTGTCACTTTTATACTTAGTATTTTTCTCAAAATCTTTGTTCTGTCGGGTATGCTTGCATTTCACTGGTACTTCTTGTGGTTCACCGGTAATGCTTGTTGTCTGCCGGTAATGCTTTGTCAATATTTTTCACTGAGTATACTAATGGAAAATAATGTCATCAATCTCCCCCTTTGACATTAGTATCAAAAACATGATATGTGCAACATACTGAGTGTATTAGTATGTACACCTATGTATACTTCTTCCTTAGTCATTTTAATGACTCCCCCTATGTATATTCCGGTAAGTGTAAGTCTATATACATATCCTTTATTTTTCTTTTCCTCCTTTTTTTTTCATCTAATATATGTATTGTACATAACTATATACATTTCCTTTCCTCCTTTTTTGAGTCTAAAGGAAAAGGTACTTACAAATTTTCAAAAAGGTGGGAATGTGAGGACTTGATTTCCTCCATCATCTTTTCCCATTTCTCCTTCAACATTTCTAGAGTCATGTGCTCTAGTGAAATCCATACATGTATATCACAGATGTTGTCTACTAAAGACATCTCAGGGGTTGCTATCAGATTTCTTGCTTCTGAAATATGTTGCTGCAGAATAGTAAGATTTGGTAGAATGTGTGCTTGAAGTTCTGTAATCTCACCTCTGAATTGTGTCTCAGCATCCCATATTTCTTGCCTTAGCCTATTTTCCTCTATGACTATGTCATGATGTGCCTTTATGCTTCTGGCATGAGAGGTTAGGCTTTGTGCACTCTTTGTGACATTTGAATCAATTTCTACTAGTTTGTCACTATTTTCTTTTCCAAATTTCTCAAGTGTGCACATCTTCTAAACTAAGGTGATTGCTTCAGCAATCATTGGCTCTAACTCATCACTGAGTTCTGAGAGCTTTACCTTGTTCAATGCCACTTCTTGGCTGATTTTATCAATCAGCTTGAATTGATATTTCTTTTCTTCTTTCTCTTCCATTGCTTGATCTGCCTCTATACCTTGCTCTGTTATAGCGTCGGTGAGAACAGCAATTTGTTCCTTGAATGAAGCATTTTCTTGAAGTTACACTTCAGGAACTAGTTGTTGGAGTATCTCTTTAGCTTTATCAAGTGCCATGTTCTCCCTATGTTCTTGTATCATCTTCTTTTGTATGGATTTCCTCTGACAGAGCACTCCAAACTCTTGAAGTTTGTCACTGTCCAATGTGGTAATGTCCCAGTTTGGAACTTCAATGACTTCATCAAGTGTCGCAGCCGATATATCCTTCTTTACTATTTTCTTCTTCTTTTTCTTTGGCTGGGTGGAAGATTGATGTACCACCATTTTTAAGGCTTGTGACTGAGTTGACTTAGTTGGTGAGTGTCGAGAGGATGAGGCATCCTTTTGTATTTGTTCAGTGTTCACCGACCGGTTTGGTGAAGACGTCTCCTCACGTACCTTGGGTGTATCAGAAGATGAATCTTTTTTTTGTTTTATTTCCTCATTTCTCTTAACTTCCTCACTCTTATCTTTCTCTTCAACCTTTCTTAATGTATCAACAATTGTTTTATCTGCCTCTTTGCTTTGTTCTTTTGATACATCCTGCTGCTCATCGGTTGCATCCTTCATTTCAGTATCGGTATCCTTAGGATTGTTGGATGCACATTGGTTTTCATCTGTACCCATATCCTTGGGTATATCATCATCTTTCTTAGATGATCTATCCTGACTTGACTTTATATCAATAGCATCTATTAATATATTCATATTTGTTGGCGTATTGACTATTGCAGTGTCAATAGCTATGTCCTATCCATTGGTCTTGTCCTCTGCAGTATTGATGTCTTCATCTTTTTGAACCTCTGTTGCAGGGTCTTTTCCTGTAATGGTGTCGAAAGTGTTGTCTAACCATGAATCATCATTCATATCAACATCTAAGTTACCCTTTATTGAAATTTCCTCTTTGGTAACTTCTTCATCCTCCAAGTTAATGTGGATGGGGCTTTCAGGTACTTGATCATATTTGCCATCCTTTGACCAATCTTCATCTATTATATCTTTTTTTTTTTGGCATGTGATCTGTATTTCTTCACTCTCCAACTCAACTATTGAGTTAGATGTTATGTTGATAGGTTCCTTTTCAGGACTGCTTTCCTCATCAGGTTTTAGTATTCCACTCCATATTTGATGAGTGTCTTCTTCTAGCTCTATAAGTTTCTCTTGAAGAAATTTGTAAGCTCTCAATTTTGGTG
>MU225326.1:1906315-1929132 GCA_018584345.1 Thuja plicata | reverse complement strand
AAGGATAAAGGACTACCCATGTCACATGTAGGAATGCTAAACTTGGATTGGGTTAAGGATGCAAGTTGTTGTTGTAAAGATGACACAATTTGAGCCAAACTAATGATTGTGGAATCATTAGAGGAAACAAGTGGCATAGAAATGTTAGGAACACTAGGAAAAGTGTAGGAAGCAGCTAGAATAGAAGACACAACTAGTGGAACATCAAGCACCATAGTTGGAAGAGGATTAGAATAAGTAAAAGGTACACTATGATATGAAGGTTGTGAGGTAGGTAGATATACCGATGGAGCAGTCACAGGAATAGATGCAATTGGGAGTGATGTAGTCATCAAAGGAGGAGTATAAGTAGGAATGCTAGGAATGGGAGAAGGTCGTTGACTGGTGATAGGGGGTGTATATCCTAACTCTTGAGCCTCTTGAGCTAAAGGTTTAACATTTGAATGCACAAGATGAGTAAGACCATGCAAGAATTTAACACCTTGATCATTATCACAGAGGACTTTCTTAAGAGCCTCTATAGCTTGGATGGAATCTTGATTATGGGTTGCTTGGATAAGCCGATTTCCCATTTTATCAAGTTTGGTTGAGAGTTTTTGCACCTATTTAGGAGGAACTCTTAAGGCATAATCCTCATCATGAGATCAATGAGAAGAGTTATGCTCCATAGAAGGATTGGAATCATGAGTTATCAAATTATCATCTGGGATTCTAAGGAAAGGAGAGGAAGACTCAGGATCAAAGGATCCCATAAGTCTACGGCTTCTTCTAACTGGGATACTATATGTAGGACTAGAAGTGGTAAAGCTCATACACCAATGCAATACAAATGAACTAGCACAAGATTTTGATTTATTAATTTTAAATTTAATTGAAAGAACATGCAAGATCTAGCATAAACATGCAAATCTAACACCAAAAAGAAAGAGTTGTATATCGCGGGTTCACCAAAATGTAAAGGAAGAAAATTTGATTATTATTAGGTGAAGCATGTGTTGTATTTCCTTAACCTTTACATTTAATTGTTGATTTATGATGTGTGTTGTAATGTTATTAAGAATATAGGGGGAAGGAAGATAATATTTTCCTCTTTTATCCCCAAAATACACAAATGAAAGATCCAAGTTTATTAACCCAAAGGAAGGATCAATACAAAAATGAATCAACCATTTGGAAATGAGAGTAAGGAAGAAGATCTTAAATTCTATTTTATGATTAAGGAGATATTATATATAACAGTAATTGAAAAGAATGAGAGTAAGTACCAACCTTAAAGAATTGCAGATCTGAAGAATGTTGTTTTATGAGGTCTGTAATCTATTTCTGGAAAATCTGAAGTATGATCTAGAACAGAAACGCAGAGACGAACAAAACCCAGAAATATTTTTCCGGTTTGACTCCATCTTATGAAAAATGTTGACCTTGACCCACAAATGTCACCCCTGACCCAATAATCTCGACCCTGGCCTGCACAGGTCTGACAGAAAATCTGTTCGCGGATCCCGATAGTTCACTAAAAAGGGTATCCAGATCTGAGTTCAAATCCATAGTCCCACACCTATACCTACAAGAAAAAGAGATTTGTTTTTTGGGGGTAGGGGTTTTCCTTGGTCAAACCCCGGTTTTGGAATTAACCTCAAATATATAATTGAAATTGCAGAAGTAAACAAAGTAAATGCATAAATTCACCTTGCTTGTAAAATTCCTTGTGGAGGATTCGAATCCTTGAATCCACAAGTATTTATGCACCAATAGATCTAGAATTTAGAATGTAGGATGTCTTCAATCAATTTCTTTTAGATCTCCAACACCAAATCTTGAATGGGTTCTTGAATATGAAAAGGCTTGGAAGAAGGTGGATGGAGAGATCACCAAAAAGGGCACTATGTATCTTGAATCCTTCAATGGCCTCCCATGGATCTCTTTGATGAATGCTTGAATACTTGATGATGGATAGATGCTTTCTTCAAATCTTTCTCCTTAGCTTGCTTGAACTTCACTTGATAATGCTTCTCAATTAGGCTTGGATAGAGGACTTAGAAGAGCTTCTTGCTTGATTGCTTGTGGTTAGAAAGTCTTAGTGCTTAGAGAAAATGAGAGAGAAAAGCCTCCTTTTATATGAAATTAGGGCACAATCTTCTAAGGAGGCTGACATAGAAGAATTAAATTCCCATTAAAGCCTTTACCCCTAGGATAGGACCTATTTTAAATATAATTTAGGAATCATCACTTCAGAACCCGAAATAGCCGACCTGGAAGCAGGAATTAACTTTTTCAAAGACCGACATCCAGAAATTGTAAGATCCTAAAATCTGAACCCTGGGTCAAGGTTGAGGTCAACCTTGACCTAGGTCAGGGGTGAGGTTAACCTTGACCTAGGTCAGGTTCAAGGTCGACATTGACCTAAAACGTTGACCTTGACCCTGAGGTCAAAGATCTCAAATCTGCAATCCAGAATGACACAAACTGGCTAGAGAGAGGTGGAAGATGGGGCAGAACAGGGGGAAAGCCAGGTCTAAATCAAGAACCCATTCAAGGTGCTTGACATGACCCCAAACCACTTACTCAAAATGCTAAACCAGTCTACCATGGAAGTGCTTCCATTTTCTGACTATACATACACACACACACACACATGCCCATACACACCCAAACCCCTAAAAAAAATCTGCACACCCACATTCCCATAAGCACCCAAACTCCTAAAACACAATTTCACACACCCATTTACCCAATTCACATATCCACTTTATCCTCTTTTTATAGACTTGGCATATCCTAAATAGAAACATATATCCTCAATGCCTATGAATTCTGTGACTTGGGAAGCCACATTGTAAAAACAAACATAATCTTTGAAATCTTAAATTCTTGTAATCAAGTGTATACTATCTCTATTAACTTGTCATGTATTAAATATATCAAAAAGTTAATGCAGCTCTTTCGGATACTTGTTATCTCTGAGTTATGGGACTCAATAAACATAATCTCTAGAATCTTAATGTCTTGTAGTCACTTGCATTCTACCTCTATTAACTTTTATTGAATATATCAAGTCCATGCAGCTTCTTCCAATCCTTTCTCTGTAATTTAAATGATGAGACTAAATCTGTAATCTTAATGTCTTGTAATCAAGTGCATCCTACCTACCAATTTTAATTTATATTTTCTTCTATTGCAATGCAACTTTTTTTGCTATTCCAAATTGAAGTCATGAAAGTAAAAAAGTGTAGATAAACAGAGGGTGAGAACTTATATGGAACCTTTCGAAAATGCATACGACATAAAATTGCTTTGTAATATCCTTCTTCAAGTTCTGGATTTGATTGTAATGGCTCAAAATCTGTACAAACAAAATAAACATGTCCACATATTACACAAACCCCAAAATATTATTACATCAAAAGTGATCTAATTGTTCATTCTCTTCCAAAATAATTGAAGCACATTAACAGGGGTTTCTTATGCTACAGGGACACATGAATTTGATGGTGTGAAGTAGATTCTCCAGTATTTCCCACTGGAATATTGCATTTTTTATCACTAAATTGACCTTAAATACACTTATTATAGGGTACAGAAGGATGTTTATACAACTTTTTGTAGTGCACTAAAATGAGGCAACAATTGACAAACATATTGGAAACTATAAATTCAAATAAGAAGCCCATAAGGGTTTAATGATACGTACAAACATAATACATAATCAATACCTTATGTCAACTTCTTCTTCAGGACAGAATCTTTACAAGCATGCAGTTGTCGAGATAGGGTCTCTTCCACTGCATTCAACATAGACTGACACTTCTCATCACCTTCTTTCTTTAACACCAGGCCAAATTCCATAGTGAATAAATCTTCCTCCTGTATAATTGGGTATAAAAGTAAGGAATATAATCTCATTAACTACTTTAGAAAGTATAGAAAACTGAAGTTTAAACATATACATAAAGGTATCGATGGAAAAAGTGCAATCAACTGCAAAGCATCAATGAGCCATACAAATGTGTGTATCGGTGCCTTAAAAAGAGAAAGGTATGCTATGTATTTCAAGTCACTTTGAAATTTAGCATGTTGTATTTCTACAAGCTAAAGTAAAGTCCATAGTTCCAGAGTTTCCTAATAGGGGGAAGCATTTGGTGGGTGGAGTAGAATCGAGGGCCTAAATTTGAGGATGATGTATGCCATATAGTAAGTAACACAGTGACCTCCCTGACAGAGGTGATGGTGTTGTTGGGTATTGTTTCCCCCTAGTCCCCGTATCCTAGAAAGATCCCCATCCTTTTTGTTACCTATGTGCATCAAGATATCTCTAGTGAATCATTCTATTTCAATGTTAACATATGCTTTTCAACAACTCTTGGAGGAAAATACTTTCTCAAAGCCTTGCAAGTGTGAGTACAATTTATTTTTCTTGGTGTGCAGGTGCCCCCATATTTCTATTTTTTAACTGTAATTGTATAATTTTGGGATGCAAAAGACTGCAAGCAATACTTTAGTTTCATTCCCTCTCGATAACTCCTAAGAGTAATGAAACACGCTTATATAAAAACTTCATAAATTGACATTCTAAAACAAAAACAACATCTTACTTGAATGCTTAACCTTAAAGTCAGACTTTGTATAACACGGTATATTAGAGTCTACAGCATTTGAAAGGATGATCCAAACAAAAACTTGTGGTGGCTATATGCCAATTCGAACCATTATGGGTCACCACTCATTAAAAGAACCTTTGAATTAAATTTTAACAAAAGAACAATGCAACTTGAAATCCTTCTAGGCACTGGGAAATTAAACTGGACTATTTCTCAGATAGCAGAATATGCTAGTTCTAGGTTTTCATGGTTCATCCCTGGTGTTGTTTAAATTTGGTAAAGCGAGAGGTTTCGGTACATCGCTACAACATTCAACATATGGAAATATAAGGAAAGAATAACATGTAATAGTCCTACACAATGTATTTAACTTCACAAAGCACTAGAACATTCCCAATAGAATGTTCCCAACAGAGAAATACAAGGGTAGATAATAATATATAAATATCACTACAACTATAAAGAAAACTATATAATCATATACTTACCATCATTTAATGACAATATTCCATAGTGACAAAAGGTGGACATTTTGAACTTGAAATTGCAGTGTGATTACTCTCACCACCACCAGTAACCATTAATGGAGGAGATAAATTAGCATCTATATAGCCTCCATCACCAAAAACACCTAATGCTTCCCTCTTTGTAACACCATTAGCATTTTAAATAATAAAACAACAAAAAAAAATTCAGACCCAGGGAAAGCCTATAATATGAACACGTGCAAAATTACCCTTATTAGTTGTTACCCACCCTAGGTTACAATGCAAACATTGTAATGCAATGTCTTGTTGAGATCATTTTTGGTCTCTTTCATTTTTAGGCAGCATCACCTTTGAAGTATAGATCGATATGACGACTGTATTTTGATAGCTGCCAAGTGTTCTACTTACAAATGTGTAAAAGTATCAATCACCAGATATATAATTACATAATGACTAAAAAATGAAGGTACTAAACAGACTTAAGAAAAAAAATTGTATTTTAAGTCACCTTCAACTCTGCACTCCATTTGTATAGAATTCTTATCTAATACTATTTTTTTCATAACAGTCAGAGCCAATACTGCTTTCAAGAGCTTGTGCCCACTTATTATCCTAAAGAAAAATTACACAGTTTAAAAGCTGGACACAATGATTTTTTCAAATACTTGAATCCATTTCTTCATCAGGTCAATTATTGTAGATGCATTATTTGACGACACTACCTGCTTCAAGAGAGAAGTAATGAAATAAAAATTCTACATGAAATTGAGCCATTCTTTTTCAAATTTGTCATCCCAAGTTGTATGAATAATGGAGAAGTAGAACCAGGCATGTGATTTGAATCAGATGACTAACTACAGAAATAACATCCATTTAGAACAAACTAGAACTATTGAAAATGAACAAAATGGAATTAAACACAGCTAACAAATGATACCTGATTAGGAACTTCTGGTCCATTGATCTTGATGATTTCTTGACAAAGTTGTTTACTGGTAATCAATAAAGGTATCTGAACAAAAGCAAAGGGATTATCATAAATTTCTATATAGAAAAATGGCATGTAGAAAATAAGCACAATAGAATCTCTACTATGCAACATGTGATATAGTGGAATAGCTTTGTGATGTTATATGGAGAAGCATTGATCAATAAAACTAAGTTGAGCTATACCTCCAAGAGTCATCAACAACATAATTCTATCTTATTAGCCTTGCAATTACCTTTGTGCTTCTTCAAACTATAGATATCCTCTGCTACTTCTATAATTTGGTACTCTGAAAGCTGCAAAGAAAATTAAAAAAAAACTAAAATTATATAAAATGGTTTTGTCGATGCAACCTTCAATAATTTGGCATCCTACATTCTCAACATGGAATCCTAAAGTTAATATTTGAACAGTTAAAAAACTAAACCCAAACAAATTAGCAGACATGTGATTTCAAGGATTTGACATTTAATTTAAGGTATATCCACAATTGTTGTGATGTTTAATATTACAATTAAGAAAAATATGTACAGCGTAACAAATCATTCAACATTTAACAATATTGGATTTTAATAGTATAGCAACAAATCACCAATAAATAGAATTAAGGCAATGAACTGATTTTTGTTGAAGAGTATCATATTTGAATGGTATAGAAGCAACTCATATCTCATATTTTAATAGTATAGAAGAAAATCATATTTTAATGGTTTGCAGATATTGCATATTTTAATGGTATAGAAGCAAAACATATTTTAATGGTTTGTAGATAGTGTATCAGAATTAAAGTCAAGTAGTATTGATTACATTGTCCATGTAAATCATGCTCTTGAAGAGTGCATTCATCATTGTTTGTATTTACAACTCATAACTTAACAGTAATAGGTACAATGTTGGATTCTCCCATATAATCTCTATAATGAATTCATTATTTAAGCCAACTATAATGGGACTACTTTTTGTCAATTTTGAAGTGCAACATAGTATGTCATCCAAATTTGCCTCTCAAAATCCTTAGAAAGTTGCACAGAAGGGATGTGAAAAGATGTAGAGGGTGAGGGAGTATCATCAAAGGGTATTGCCTCCAACCATAGAGGATATGGCTCTCCCTCACACATATTCCCTATTGAGGAGTGACCCTTCCCTTGATGAAGGCAGTTGATAGGCAAGAGAGAACCTTGCACAATCTGAAAGTCACTAATGACATGTAGTCAAAAAAATAAACAAGCATAACTTGACATCATGCATACCATATGAGAATACAATCAAGTAGACACATGATTTGGCCAACGACTTATATACAATATGCAACTAAATTTTGCACTCTCTAGTTGCTAAATATAGAGCCTTGAAATTATTGGCACATGTGTTAGCTTTCCTATCCCATAGCATTTAATGAGACACATATATCTCTATGATTCCTCTACCTTAGCAATACGGTTCACTCTCGATAGCATATATAGTAAGAAGAAACAACTGATTAAGGTACAAAAGTTGATGAGGGGAATCCTTTCTATGGTGTGGGTCATAGAGTTGACCCTTGAGAGTTTGATTCTCTACTATCCAAATTGCAGAAATGCATCCCTCAACCCTCATTTTGGATCAACATGAGTTTAGTATGTATTAGATCAAATTAAGTTAGCACCTAACATGATGGAAGAAGAAAATTGTTAGAGTAACCAATCACTTCAAGGTATCAAGCAAGGTCACTAATGTGCTTGTTTCATATAGGATATAAAAGGTCATTTAGAGGGATAAGAGACTACCTTTAAAAATGGTAGGATTTCCAACTTTCTATAACATCCATGCTAATTATTATCACAAGATAAGGATTTAGTTTAAAGTTAATACACCATTAAAAAAATTTATCCTCTGCAACACTTTATGCCCCAATCAAGAACATACAGGGTATGATTGCATCGGCTTAAACTACAGGTCAATGCAAGGTCATGTCCCTTAATTGAGCCATTATCACAGTTCATCTTTAGTGAACTACAAAAAACATATCATTGTTCACAAAGATATGAGTACATTCTGAATGCCACTCAATGACATACAAGTCAACCAAGATCAAACATTATTATTGAGGATTTTACACTTAAAGAAAATAATAGTAAAAATAAGTCACTGGAAAATATGGCCCGCCATTCCTCTTCAACACTAAAAGTTACATTTATATTTTTTAATTTAATAAGTAGAGTCAAATACAAAGATTGTGTTATATGTATATGGTTAATCTAGTAATGCCTCAAGGTTTACCTCCAAAATTGGTTGTTGCAATGCCATTACTGATAAGATGATGCAAGAATACATAACTCCCTATTTCAAGATATAGTTAACTAAGGCCTCTTCCTATCTGCATTGGCTACCTTTCATTACTCTTTATTCAACAATTAGACCATACCTAAATCAAGATAACATCTAAACCATCACTTGTAGCTACTATGTATCAAGATAAGTTAATGTTTGGGTTTGGGTATGTTGGTATAGTGAATTCTTTTTCTCGTTTCTCTACTTTGATATTGTTAAATAAATCCTAAGGGCATACTAGCATCGAGGAAGATAATCACTCTTCTCTTTGTGTAGAACAATATCCCAATGGTGCTCCCTAGCACCACACTATTTTCAAACATGTGTAAATGAGAAAGAAAACATATTCTATAGTAATAGAGGAAAAACTCAGCAGTGAACAAAATTACTCCAATATGGTATATTGCGCCAGCTAGACCGAATTGTGTGTGGAATCCATTCCCAGGCCTCTGTAAGTTCATATTACCTTCATGTGAGGTCTCTAATCATTGATCTAGTTCCATATTACATTTTTCAACTCTACCACAGTCACATTTCACATTGTGATGATTTCTAGGTAAGCCCTAACCTCTAACTTTTGTTTACCATTTCCTTGTACTTTTCTTGGCATATCAAATCTCAGCTGATATTAATTTAGGTTCAAATTGCATTGTTTGATTTATTATTCCCTATTCAGATGATAAATTGATAGTAGATTCATTTTATTTAACTATAATTAGAAACCCCATATTGTAGTTTGCAAGATCAAGAATTGAAGGAAAGCAAATATTCTAGATATTCCTTTAAATTGGTGAGTTTCTGACTCAATTCTCATTCAATGTTCGAAACACGAAAAATGCAAATTAGTTTTTAAAATTGAGAATATAGATTTGTAAGAAATTTTATTATTACTGGTCTAATCTTAAACACGTGCACAACCATGGGCAACAGGCTTCTTTTTTTAGGAATTCTTATACTTTGACAAGCATTTAAGCAATAGGAAAACTAGGGTCTCACAATAAGTTATGTATAAACAACTGATAAAATCCATCAAAATGGATTCCAATGACCAAGAACATGCCATCAAATGTTAATTAGAAGCATTTTGACGAATTGACTCTCACAGTAAGTCTTGTGTGGACTGCATTTGGTGGTGAAGTTTAGTTTGTTGAAGCAACTACAATGGTTGGAAAGGGTGAGATATATCTTATATGTTCCTTGAATGGTTTAGATATGTTGTTCTTAATATTTTTGAAAATAGGTTCCCTCATTGTGTGATTAGCATTCAAGCAATGTAAGGTAATGTTCATTGATGGATCATTGGATTTTACTAAGACTATTGATAATTCTCCTTGTTAAAGATGGTTATGGCATTGGGTTCATTGACTCCTTCAAAGCATTATTTTGAATTGTTAGGATGAATCAGCTAATTAATTGGATGATTGTAAATCCTTGACATGGATAGTGATTTGAATCATAGAAAGATTGAAGATCCTATTAAGGATTGGTTGATGGTTATATTGGTGAAAGAGATTACTTAAAAAGTCATATCTTGGGGTTACTAATCCTTACCTATAAACAACCTCTATTGATCAATATTCCAAAATCATTGGCACTTTACATTCCATCACAAAAACGACTGTTACAAACACTCATTGTCTTACTATTACTCTATTTTGACAGGGGGTCAGCACTGACTAATCTTACAAGAACACATTTCATTTCCAACCAAACTGAATACTCAACCCAACATCACCAAACTTAAAATGGTCTCACAACTATTTATAACAAGGGAACTTCCATGACTATCATTTCCACAGTCCAAAACACTTGACAATAATTATTTGATCAAGGTATAAAGATCATCTAATGTCTCCCCTAACTGATTGAGAATATCTCAAACACCCTTCAAGATTAAAACCATGTTATCCCAATACACATTTTTTAGACCCTTCAAGATCATAGATCGTTTCCTTACTGACAAAGATCCTTTACTCTCAATAAAACTTGCACTTTAGTTGTCACTGACTATTGACAGTAAGACCAATGCATGGAAAAATTAATTCTTCAACAAGGTCCTTAATAAATCCTATTCAAACATATACTGACCACCTTTGATTAAGATAAAAACAAAATAAACAAATTCCCACTAACTATTGTCTATTATTGGCAATCTTCACTACAAAAAAAATGAAGTACTTGGCAACTCGGAGAGTACTCAGAGAGTTTGCAAACTATGTTTTCACCAGTTCCCACCAAAATGAAACTTTATTAGTAGGTTTTCACCCTTCATATATAAGGTTTAATTTGGAAATTCAATAATAAAAAAATAGGTGTTTTGAGGTCTATTACTCATATTTCTCCAAGCATCCAATAACTTACAATCAACCCCAGAAACCTCCATGTGAAATGGCTTGGGCAAGAAAAGTCTTAAGTAAAAGTAGCCAAATTATAAGGAATGGTTTCAACCAGAACATAAGTATTGTTCAATCATATATACACCCTCTTTCTATATTCTCTTTTGAAACAATATTCTTTCTTCACTTATAACCTAAATATACTTTTTAATTAATGATTATAACTGGATAGTGTAGCCATGTCTGATGTAAATGGTTGTTATTTTATGGAGCACTTGGAAGTAAAATACATTAATGTGTATCACAAAAAATAATGAATATTCCCTTAAGGAAATCATCTAAGAAATGTAGGAGTGGATATAGACATCTACAAAGGAATTGTAGCTTAAATTGATCAAATGGGTTTCATCTTGTTGGTGGTCGTTTATGAGTCTGACATCTAAGTATATAGACAAACCCTTACAAGTTTACAACTTCCATGTTACCTACACTTAGTCACGTAGATGCAATAATAAATATTAGGGGTGTGAGTTTATACGGGAAAATAAATGATGTGTTGAATCCTAGAGTCGTATATCCTGGGGTTGTCAAAAAAAAATATCGTATCTGTATTCCCATTATAGAATGATGGTAGAAGAACAAGAGGAAGAAAAAAAGAAAAAAACAATAAGAGATGATCAAAGAAATGGAAAGGATGAACATGAACACCAATGAGAAGAACCCAAGATGAAGTAATTTAAATGAGTTAAGGTGCATATGTAATTATAGAACAATAGATAGGTTAACACAAATGAATAGGTTCTAGAAAGAGTCAATCAATTTTGAACATGATGATTAGGATATATATAGAGTATACTATATACCAAGACTAATAGTGGCTCATTGTAGTGAATATTTTCTGCATTGTATATTATTCGACAATAGCATCACGGTTCATCTCTTTCTAGTACAAACTGCACATCGAACTTTCTTTTGAAATGAGAATGACAATTCAACGTTCATAAAAGCAGCATCCTATAATTCCACTATATTTAAATTTTTGAGTTATGCATTTACCAATAAGAGAGGAGAAGAAAAAGATTTCAATTTTTTTTAAGAGACAACAAAGGCATTCTAACCTGTTAAACTATTTTTTAAAGAGTCAACTTTTGATTCTATTTATTTTCCCCTGGCTTTGTCATCTTTAAATTATGGTCCTATCGAGAATCCATTGAAGCTGAGCTAAATAAAATGCTAGGGAGCGTTAAAGACACAAGTTTTATGAGAATATATTCATAACCATCTAAGAGAGGGGGGGAGGAAGCAAGAGAAGTAGAGAGGTAGAGGGGTGGAGAGAGAGACATCTTCAAATATGTTCCTAAGACTAGGAAAGAAGTTGAAATTTTAGTCAGGGGTCATAATGCATACCTAACCAACAAAGAAACCTTGTAACTTTGTTTTACCACTGCAATATTACTCCAGTTGCTTAGGTTTCTTTGCTAAGATTTTGTCTACCATGCCTTCAATCACATTTGGATCTGAAATCTTCTTTAAAGTATTCACCAAAAATTACATGAACCAATGGTTTTTATTTTTAATAACAAGCTGCAAAATGCACAACATTTTCACAAAAGACAAGTATTTAAAATTTCAAGTATGGAAGGAGAGAAGACAAGGAAATAATTTATGTTACAATCTACAAAGAACTCAAAAATAATAAAAATATGATAGCTATAATACATATTTATTTCATTGAAGAACCTATGGCTTGCAGAAGTTATAACTACATAAGGAATAAAAGGTTAAATAGTTAAAAAAACAAATAGATCTTGATGCTCGATGTGTGGCATATCGAAAACCAATGATTGATGGAGGCAAACATGGTACTAGAGTTAAAGTGCAGGTATTTGTTCTTTTTTTCTTGGAAATGTATGCTTCCACAAGGGATCCTCAAGAACACAAGGAGACCCCTATATGTACAATTAAGAACTTTTCGTATGCAAGTGAGCATACTCTACATTGGGTTGTTGAATTAATTGAGAACCTTTTAAAGAAGTGACTGGATGATGTAAATCGTTATCTTTCTAATTGAGATTTCTAGGAGTCACTGAAAATGTCAACAACACCTATCAGGAACCATATCCTTGAAATTTTGAGGGATGCTCTTGTCAAATACAGACCATTGAGTTTTGAAGCTTGTACAGAATGGGCTCATTTATAATTTGAAGAAATTTTTTCTAACAACTTTGCTGCAATTTCCAAATTGACATGAGGATAACAGTTGGGGCTCCCTTTTAAAGTGGCACAAAAAGGTTTCCAAGAGCTTTAGATTTTTATCCAGAGGATCCTTTGTACATGGATTTTGTCATTGCTACTACAAACTTACAGGAAACTGTATATGGACTTAGAGGATGCATGGATCACAACCATTTTATGCAAATATTCACAAAATGGATTTTTTGAAAAGGATTTAAAAACTTTCAAGCAAATGCAACTAGAAGGTGTAAATGCAAATTCCACAACATTTTCCAGCATCCTCCCTTCATGTTCCAAAATGGGAGATTCGAATTAAGCTACATGCATCCATCAAAGGATAATAGAAGCAGAATTTTTGTCAAATGGTATAGTTTCAAATGCTCTCATCGATATGTATGAAAAATGTGGAAGCATAGACAAGACACGTCAAGTGTTTGACAGAATTCTATTTCATCTCATGGAATACAATGATTGCAGGATATACACAAAATGGGTATAGGGAATGTATAAGATGCATGGAGGTGTCAATATGTCCATTGAATCCTTTGCAACCTTCACCATTATGGAGCCTGAAATAATGAAAAGAATTTTCAGTTGGGAGCTTCGTCCAGATAGACATTTCTTTATATACAATGGGAATTTCAACCCTAATGTGTTGAATCTAGGGAGACAGATGACTTGTTTGGAGGGGACTAAAGTTTCCTATTGTAAGGAAGAAGAATTGACTATTTTGGGGGGTTAGATCATAGTTCATGAGACCTATTTATAACTTTAGACCAAATATGTTGACAAAGATAAAAATATACAACAGTGCCTATAAAATTTAGTACTTCCATAGAAAAGGAAGAGATCATGTTTACCCTTTATATATTGAAAAAGAATCATAAATATATGCGCATGAACATATCTCCACAGAAAATCAAAATCTTAACATATAAATACCTGGAGATCTTGCAATGCCTCCACTCGCTTCTTTACTTTGTGAGTTAGTGATTTAATGTACCTTGATGAGGTACCAACAAGAGTTTGCAGCTTTTCTTGAAACATATCATGGAAGACTTCTTAAATCTAGTGATTCCAATAAATTTATATTATATATAAGATTCTATCCAACAAAGGCACTTCCAAATTTAGCCTGGCCCTTATAAATTTTACTTCAATTGAAAAATAAAAATTTAATTGTGTCATATCATAGTTTGTAAACATATAAAATTATATTGAGTAGATTTCCACAATCCATAAGTTAATTAGAGTGTGTTTCTAGATTTGATTGTGTGAGTTTTTTTAGCATCAAGATTTGTGATTACACTCTGTGATCCATCGTCAAGATTATAGAGAAAGGAAAAAAATCATCCTGATGATGGATCACAGAATGTGATCCAAAACATTTATTCTAAAGAAACTCATACAATCAAATCCGTAAGAACACTATGACTAACATATTAAAAAATAAGATTTATGATGGTCATATTACACAGGAAAAATATCATATGCATGGATAGAGGTACATAGAAAATTAATAAAATCAGTGAATTCTAGTTTCTAGATTATTGGAAGTTCTGATTCATTATGAATGCACTTAACACTAAAAAACCAATGACCCTTGACATTTTTTATCATCTCCTTAGAAACATTCTTATATCACTATCTTATTCAAAATGTATTGAAATTCCTCATAGATCCCATTCATTTGTTGTCTCTAAAAGATTCTTTACCACTACCTCATCTGAAGCTTCTTCACGCTATTTTCCTAATTTATTTACCATTGTTTTTACCTTTCAAATATCTTGTTCTTAACTGAGAATTACACTGTGTCAATGTCTCTTGAGCCCTTAGACACATCAAATCACTACCTATTTCCTCATAATAGTCTCATTTACCAAGAAACAACAAATGCAATGCTCCTATACAATCTCATATAGTACTCAATAATCTTGACCCTTTGATCTCATCCAAATGGTTTATCATTATTTCTTACTACTATTTACATTCTTTGTGCCCTATGTTTACCATTCTTTAATCATCATTTATCAATTCTTGATTCCTCTCATTGATTTTAAACCTTACTATTATTAATTCATCAACATGTTCCCTTATTTCTCATTTCATAACAGTGTATGTGATTGCACTAAAAATCACTACTTTAAGGCTTATAAATAGTGGTTTGAAGCTTGGTAAATATACCATGATTGTCATGGTCTTCATGCCTACTATTTTTTTTCCATTGTCCTTGCATAATCACAATAATGATCTAAAATGACTCTCTAGACAGTATCTTTAGAACTCCTTAGGACCTTTTTCAAAATATTTCTCCTTATCTCACCTATAGAATCTTCTATATTGACTAAGTGTATATCTCACTACATTTAGCATGTCATATCTCTACCAATTCAATCTTTCAGAGCCTTATTAATAGGACCTCTATTGTCTTTGCCATACATATTATTATAGGCATCGACTACCACTATCCCTCATGCTTCTCATGAACTCTTTGAGACAAGCAAACATAAATTCATGATATACTCGTCAAGATAGTGTACATCTTTGTTAAACAATAGTAGTTACCTCTGTCAAACAGAAATATGGGGACTCTTCTTCATGATTACTAGTTGCTGCATCTTTTTCTCATTGATCGTTATTTCCTAGACTTCTTAAGCACCCTTTTTACCGCATTAGTGACTCTTCTTAGATGCTTATGACCCTCTCTTGGTTTCATGTGCATCTCCATGAACTGCTCTCTATACTGTCATCACATATGACATTTCAAGTGAGAAATATCAAAGAAGTTGAAGAGTATTGGGGAATGCAGAGGCCTAACTATTGATTGACAGTGATAGTAAGGGTAGGTGTCTTAATCATTGAACACCCAGCCTTTTTTATCTTGTTAGGGAACCATTTGGATGGTAGGTAGTATAGTCATAGTTAGAGAATGGAGGTGTGACTATTCTACATTGTGGTCAGATAGTGTAACATTAAGTAGGTAGCCTAAAGGTAAGAGTCTATCAGAGTAATAGATAGTGCTAATAAGGTGTCCTTTGAGTAGGTTTTAAGGTTTTAGTATTAAGTGAGAATATGGATTTTATGTTCATTGTATGATCAGTCTTTCTAAGATACTTTGTGATTAACTTGTGAGATGTTGAGTCCCCATGAAGTGAATGAATTGTTATAAGTTGGTAAATAGGGTAGATGTTCCAAGAATGTGATCAGTCAATAGGCCTAAGTTTCTGATTCCATTTAAAGGATTGTCAATAGTTAGGGAATATTTATTTATTGTCAAGTTGATAAGACATTTTGAATATTAGACCAATCAAATTTTTTCTACAACATCTCGATGTAAATCACATATCAAAGTTGATTCACGAGGAAATTCATATTATTTCTATTGCTTCCATAATTCTGTCTATTAGGCACAAAAATGCATCTTTATATTTCCAAGGAACATATCTTAATTACCATTTCCAAAATCATCAATAATAACTAAAAAAATACTATTCCTTCTAACTTATCAAAAAGAAGAGGCATCAAACCTTTGGCTATGTCACTAACAACATCCATCATAGACTAGAATTTAAAGATTGGCAAGTTTATGATTTATAACCAAGTCTAATTAATGGAGGAAGTGCTTGTATTTTTTGTATACTTATTCAATAATGTTTCTCCAATTTAGAATGTTTCAGGACTTATTGATAACAATGTAGGCTATGTAAATTGAATCATGTTGATAATTGGTGTATTTAAACTTTGACTATCCTTAATGATAACTCTCGTGTTTTTGTTTCTTTAAGGATTTTTAAAATTTTAAATGACCTTCCTATTAGTTTTTCTTTTTCACTAACATCTATTCATACTTCTTGTGTGCAATTATTCCTTTTTAAGTAGTTTAAAAGAGGTAGTATTTTTGATAGTCCATTCCCCCAATTGGTTATTTATTTGCATAAATTACATTGTACCCAACATCTCCAAGGTCCATGTCTGTAAATAATATGTCATACATTCACCATTTTTTAACCTTAAGAGGTTTAAAATGGAAGAAAAAGTATAAGGATTTTTAACCAAAATGCTAAAGAAAGTAAAAGGAAACTTGAAATACCTTGTTTTAAAATGTTTTTGATGCTCTTGAAATGGTTATTCAACCCACAAGAGTCCATTTTTTGTCCAAAATGTATACCAAACTCTTAAAAAATGCTCCAATCTAACAAGCAATTAAAGTTAATATGTCAATTATAGAATATTGGAAGGGAGGAAGCCTACGAATTGGAGCTAATGCTAGAGAGAAGGAAACCTTGGAAAAGATAAGGGTTTGTGAATTGGAGCTAGAAAATAGTAGCCAAAGAGAAAATAGATAAGTGGAGAAAATTGAGACTGCATAGGTTGCGAACCTATCCATGGAAGCAAATATGAAGAGGTTGAGCATACAAACTGAATAATGGAAGAAGACGGGTGATATAGTTGCAACTATTCTGTATATTGCCCACAATGGGGAACTTAATGGTAAAGTAGTAGAATGATCAACCTCTATGTTATTAGATTATGATGTACTTAACATGAGATTATCATCTCCCATGAAGGATGATTTTGATGTCTTTCCAAACTCAAAGAAGAATAAATATATGCTGAAGAAAAATCAGGGATATGCAGAAGAAACAGGGTAAGAAGTGAAGTTTATAGCTTTAGCCTCAACAATGTCAAGCATGTCTGCATTTACATAGAGCTTGCTAGCTTGCTTTAGTGGCATATGTATTCTAATTGAAAAATGGAAATAGTAATATCCTTTTAGTACACTATACTATTTTTGTTGGACATACCATCCAATCTTTATAGTATTATTAACTCCCTGGCCAAAGGCATGATCATCCTTGAACATAATCATCTCCACTATGAAGTATTTTAATTTATGGCTTAACTTTTTGCAATTTTTAACTCATGGAATGTGCATTGTACATAGACCTATTTTCTAAAGTATGTCTTAATGAATCTCATATTGAGTAAATAATTAGTGATGCAGTGAGGGAAGTCTTGGCCACTGTTCTCCTTTATTTGACACCATGTCCTCTATATTGATTTGAATTTGTAGAACTGGTTTAGTTATAGCTATAACTATCTCTAAATTATTTGTTTAAGGATAATGTATCTTTTTCCTTTTCAATCAACAAAATTTCTATTATATACAAAAAAATATGGAGTGTATCATGCTCAACTTTTGTCTTCCAACTGTTATAGATGCACTCTACCTCATTGCTTATTTTTGTTTGATTCTATGAAGGTGTAAAGAAGAAAATGATGGTGTTTATGGAATAAGAGTGTTTTGATACTCAAATCACTTATCACCTTACATTTAATGTTTAGAGTGGAGGGATAAATAAGACATTCCCCTTTATTCTCAAATGCACAAATGAAGGATCCAAATTGATCAACCCAAAAAGGATCAATGCATAAATGAATCAATCTATTGGAAATAAGAATAAAGAAGGAGATCCTAGGTTTCCCCCTTAAAATGTGTGTGAATGAATGTAAATGTGTGATAGATTTAGAATGATTAAGGATTTGAATTGAAATGATAGGAGGAATGCACTAACCTTGAAATATTGTAGATCAAATAATGTTGTTTTCTGAGGTCTGTAGCCTATTTCTGGAAAATCTGAAGCCTGATCCAAAACAGAAATGCAGAGACAGACAAAACCCAAAAATCTTTTTCCAATCTGACACCATCTTGAGAAAAATGTCAACCTTGACCCACAAATGTCACCCCTGGCCCAATAATCTCGACCTTGACTTGTACAGGTCTGACAGAAAATATGTTCACGGATCCTAAAATTTGGCCGAAAAGGGTATCCAGATCTGAGTTCAAATCCGCAGTCCTGAACCTATACCTACAAGAAAAAGAGGTTTTTTTTGTTGGGGGGAGGGTTTTCCTTAGTCAAACCATGATTTATGAATTAACCTTGAAATCAATAAAGTATAGAATGCTAGCAAGTAGTAGAATTGAATCTAAGAATGACGCTATGATATTGAATAGGTATGCCAATGTAATGCAAATGTAAGCAAGTATGTAAATATGAAAGCTTGGACTCAATAGAAACCATAAACCTCCATGATTGTATGCTTGGAATCCACCTTGAAGGGAGAATGAATGATTCTTGAGGATGCACAAAGGATCTTAAAGGAAGATCACACCACCATGATGGCTAGATCTAGGGTTTGAATGATGAATCTTAAATGCTTGAACCAAATCCCTTCAAAGGCTTGAGAGCTTGAATCCTTGATCTTCAATGGAGAGCTTGAAGGCTTGAGAGGAAGACTTGACCACTTTGAAAGCTTGGAAACATGTAGAACAATGGATTCTTAAACTTTTTGCTTGATTTCACTTGGAGAGAATTAGAATTGCATCTTGCGTCTTATGCTTGATGGTTAGAGAAAATGAGAGTAGAAAGCTTCCATTTATATGAAACTAGGGCACAATCTTCTAGAGAGGCCAACATAGGAGAATTAAATTCCAATTAGACCGATGCCTCTAGAAGAGGACCTATATTAAATATAATTTAATATTTTCTACTTTGGAACCCAAAACAGCCGACTCAGAAGTGGGAAATGAATTTTTGATGACCTCCAGCAGCCGACAAGCTTCCAGATTTGAAAGGGGGACCCAGTTCAAGGTTGAGGTCAACCCTGACCTAGGTCAAGTTCAAGGTCAACCTTGACCCAAGGGGTCAGAACCCCTGGAAAATGTGCCAGGTGGGATAGAAGGTGCCTAGACAGGCCCAATCAGGGTCCTAAAAAGGAACAGAAGTAGGAGATGATGCAGAAATGAGGGGATAGTATAATGGTGGTAAAAAACATCCCCTAAGGAGGTCTAAATGTTCTTATCATGGAATTTCTTCCATTTTAAGATGATACATTAATCCCCCACTTTAGCGGAAGTATGGAAATCGAACATGCTTTCGGTAAAGTTAGAAGAAAGACTCTAGTGGCTCGCAACAAGGTAGAACATCACTAGGTCAAGGACATGAGCCCCTAGACCAAGGATTCTAAATCAACATACATTCATAAAGATATGGAAGTAAGGAGAAATTAATCATAGGAAACATACATGAATACATAAGCAAGACAAGAACAACACTATAGATAACATAGCTTCATGATCTAATCCTACTAGCATGAAAGCGAAAAAGAGAGAAAAGAGATAGTGATTACCTCTCCTAGTAAGATGCACACCTTACTATGAACCACCAAGGAGGGAGAGACCAACAGGTTCACCCATAAATTGTGCTTGTAATTGTAATGTATCTTCTGACAGCTTTTGAAAATATCCATAGATCCACATTCTTGTATCACTATGAATATAAAATGCGTGTCTTTTTCAGGATTTAGCAACTTATGTGTGTTACCTTCCAAGAATTTAGCATTCTGAAAAATTTAAAAGGGTGTGTATCTCTTTAGGATTTATCAACTTATGTGTTTTACCTTCCGAGGATTTAGCAAAAATAAAAGTAAAAATGTGTGTCTTTTCAGGATTTAGCAACTTGTGTGTTACCTTCCAAGGATTTAGCATATTGAAAAATGTAAATTAATGTAAAATATAGTACAAGGGAGACCCTATATATGCCCCCTCCTTATCATGACTACCTACTAGGTGGGATAAGGAAGAGAAAGAGGACACCTACTTCACAAGGTAAGTAGATATCCAGCTTAACAACAATATACACTATATCCTTAGCAAAGAGTATTGACCCTTACCTCTAAGAGCATAGATAATCGTGAAATGGATATGTCACTTATGGAAAAAGGATCCTCAAAGAGGAAGATATCTTATCATCAAGACCCCCACCATAGAGGAGTGCTTAGGATAAAATGTCATCTTCTAAAGAAAAGAGGGACCAAAGATTCAATCATCAAGCCCCCTGCAATGAAGAGGAAGAGGAATCTCATAATGAAGGAGTCAAACTCTAACCCAAAACAAAGGCAAGAGTTTATCAAAAGCATAGTTTGCAAAATAAAGAAGAGGTGATGACCTAGGACAATCACCTCTTGTATAAGAGGGTATCCATGGTCAAAACATAAATCTTTATAAAGAAATAATGTTATATAGTAAACAAATGCCACTAAGCTAAGGAAAGTAGATCCTTAGATAGAGGAAGAAGGACAAATACCTTTCCCCCCAGGAGTGAAAGAAAGGGATATATCAAATTATATCAAGAGATATTTTAGCAAAGAGATATCATGTGAGAAGTGAAAAAGTGACCCTTATGAGGGATAGGACACTATTCAATTTCCAAGGTGAGAGATTTATCAACCATGGAAACTCCAAAAACAATGAAATAGGTTATAATCAAGGACATAGATCCTTAATGCAAACCAAAATTTTCATGTATGATTAGATATCACATAATAGATAGATATTGCTTAACCACGGGAAAGTGGATCCCGGAAAGACAGAAAAGAAGGAGATGGCATCCTTGCCCCCCAAGTGTAGGGACAAGGATGAAAGGGGACCTATTATATCACTCACAACATTATGCAAGACAACGAGCCCCCAAGGATTTAGGTTAGAATTGCTTACATAATGTAGAGTTAAATAATAGGAACATAAATGTTATTTAGAGAAAACATGATGGAAATATAACTCATTGCCAAATGTTAAATAAATAATTTTACTATCAATGAGATGCCTAATCTTATAATGTAAAGCTTGATATTCATTAGAGTGATCATGAAATATATGATAGAAACAAAAAGGAAGAATCTTCAAGTATAGACTACATTTCTTTTTTCATTTAGGTCTAGTAATCATCTTAGCATGAAGGAGTTTAGGCAGAAAAACCTCTTGGTCAAATTCCTTTATAGGGTCATCATGTTTTGAAATGTTATTTGATATGTTGGTAACATTGATGTGTTGTTGAGGATTAAATCCCAGTCCATAAGAATGCTCATGCCACCCATTCTGTAAGGGCATTTGAATTCCCTGTTTATGCTGAGTACATCCTTGACTATGGAATCCTTGTTTAACTAGTAAATGATAACCATGACCATAACAAGAAGCCATATCAAAAGGAGTCAATAGAACTTCAGTAGTCACTATTTCATCATTAGTATGTTCAATAGATTCACAAGAAGGAAAAATAAAGGAATACATCCTAGGAGAAGATGGGGTAGAAGCTTGATTCACCATAGGATCATCACTAAGAGGGAGAGCATTAAGGGAATTCATATCATTCTCCGCTAATGCCTCATCACTAGAAGGAATCTCAAATGGAGGTAAAGAATCTATAATTTTTTCTTCTTTCTCTAAAATGTCTACATAAGGAGAGTGTGTTTTAGAAAAAGAGTCACCATCATGTATGAATATGTCATCCATTAATAAATCACCCACTTGTATCAAAGAATCTTCACAAGAAGGGAATAAATCAATGTCTTCATCCAAGGGTTCATCCCAAAAAGTAGAATCATCCCTAATGGCTTCATGAGGAAGAGAGTAATCAACATCCAAATCCAAAGGTTCATCCCAAATAGGAGGATTATCATCCCCATCAATAAAGCACATTGTAGGAGTGCCTAAAGCTTGATCACTAAAGGGGGAAGAATTATATTCTAAAGTAGGCTCATAGAAAAGACATATATTAGGAGAAGAAGAAACATCTATCCTTAACTCACTTCTATGGTAAAGGTCAATTACAGAGATTGTAGAGGAGGATTAAATAGAAATAGGATCAATGGAGATCTTATTCAAACAAATTTCACCCTCACTTCCATGTACCTCATTAGGGGATCTATCCTCTTTAGAAACAAAAGCCTCATCAAAGTATTCAAAACAAAAATCATACATGTTGAACACAATGAAAAATGTAAATGTTTTTGTATTTTTAAA